>BQNB010010381.1:0-84081 GCA_026074375.1 Tanacetum coccineum | reverse complement strand
AAACGGTGACTCGCGAAACGTTAAAAATAAATATTTTAAATTTCCGTTCGTATTAAAATACGAAAATAATTATTTACGACAAATAAAATTTTAAATGTCGACGTTCGCTCACACGAATTTATAAAATAATAATTATGACATCGAATTCGCGATTGTTATACGCGTCGTGAAACTCGGGTTGTTACAGCTTCTTCTCAAGCTTCTTTACTCTCCTTTTTAAGCTATCAATCTCCAGTACTTGAATGGTCTTTGTAGTCTCCAAGTCAAGAACCTTCTTTTGTAAGTTGATACAAAGTTCTATCAATTCACCGAGTTTCAGACTATCCTCACCACTGAGCAGTGGATCATTAAAATGTGTAGGTACACTTTCCACATATCCAGTCCCATCAGCCATAGGTTCTGTAGGACCACTAGATTGAGAAACTTCAGTGTCCTTCCTCTGTTTCCTCCTAGGTTGTTTCTTCTGAGGTTGTGATGTAGATGATTGAGTAATAGTGGGTGTGTGATGGGGATCCGTGGGATTAGCTGAACCTTCACCCATTTCTTCCTGACTTGATCCACCACAAACATCGGGGGGGGGGGGGGGGGGGGGGGGGGGGGGGGGGGGGGGGGGGTGGGGGGGGGGGTGGGGGGGGGGGGGGGGGGGGGGGTGATTTGTGGGTTTTTTTTTGGGGATGTTGTTCCAGTGGGTGATTATTGTGGTGGAATGGGTGTTTGATGGTGTTTTAAATATGGTTGTTCTACTAATATAATACAGTACCACATAAATTAGTATTCTACAGTTGCGCCTAAAAAGCTCAAGACACTGCAAGCTCGTCACTGCCACATTGATAAAGTGCGATCGTGTAGAGATGTTTTTATAAAAACCCGACAAACATTCCATAATAATTGTTCTGACACACTGTAAATAACAATTACGTTGTTTTGAGTATCGTTAATTAGAAATTCCGAAAAACTGAGTGAGAGCTGACAGCAATCCGAAACAAAGTGATGTGACAATCCCACAAAATTAGCAATGCAAACAATATAACAATTCACGGCCTGCACGCCTCGATCCGCATTTTGCATAAGGATCTGCTCGACGGCGCGTGACTTACAAGAAATTTAACATTCCTGATAATGGGCAATAAATGTGGTTGTAAGCCTAAGTTTACATACAATAAAAAAAAGAAGGCACACATGATCTAAACATCGTGAGAGTGTGATAACCAGTACAACGTACTTGGCTCCAATAAAAAAAAATTACCCCAATTTTACAGCATAAACAACTTTAGGTACATAAAAAAAATCATAAAGTAGAAAGAAAAAAAAAAAAAATCTGTTGAATAAAATCAAATTAATTGAATTTGTGTACAAATTATGTAAACAATTGATGCGTAAACTATGTATGCAAATGAGTAGTAACAAAGTATGAAGACAAGTTGTAATCATCCATGTAAATTAGTAATTCAGTAATAGACCTTTTCTCAATAAAATTATGTACTTGCGAAATAAAGTATGTAAACCAAGTGTGTAGAATAGTATGTAAAAGATATTGTAAATGAACATGTAAAGAAGTTGTATTCTCCCCTGAGATTTGTAAAGTAAATGTAAAACAAGTGAAAGAGGGGCTATAAACTCACATCAATGTTGTAGAACGATTGGCGGGAATGCGCATATTAAGCGCCAGACAAAACGGAAACTAGAACGGCTCGACCAAGAAGTTGCGGTTTATCTCAACGGTTATATCCTACTAGCCTAGGATAATGTATTTGGGTTTTCTGATGAATGAGTACATCAACGCGACACGTTGATAAAAGATTTAGAATTAATGTTGTAATAGTTTGGTCCTTGGTTAAATAAAATAAATCAAGAAGTAAACGCAAAGTGTGTAATATATTCTGTATATATTACAAAATGAAAAAAGACCAAGTATATAATCCATACCGTGAATTATATAACAAGATACACAACCAAAAGAATAACTCGAAGAGTATACAATACACGACATGTGTTATATCTAAAAGGTGACAATTAAAATAAAATGGTATAATTATATAATACTTTCCAAGTATTATATAAGAAAGATGATAAAAATAAATGAAACTAAATAATTTGACACGCGCCCGGATATCCCCAAATGATTTAGCAGAAAGTTCCTTTATGAAAATAGAACGGCACCGTTAAAGTTGATGACTAGATTGAAAATCCTCTAAAACTATAGCTTACGTTTGATTTTCGGTCTTCACGATTTAATATTTCTTAAGACATTTCAAGATAATAAATAAAGTAGATTTGTAAATATTTTATAAGCGTAGCAATTTATAAAAATCTTGACATGACCTGTCCGTTCATGTAACGTTTTCCATATTAACAAAAGTTAATTATTTTCCCTCACTTGAATCAATCCGTGTTGCAAACCCAAACACACCCCTTAAGGTTATTATAAACATAAAAACGAAAATAATAAATAAAGTATTTACTTAACCATTTCCACCATTTAGATCCGGTTTTAACATTTATAAAGCCTTATGTTATATTTATTAGTCTATTTTTATATAAACCAAACGGGTCATAACCCTACTCGGCTGAAACGCAGCCAACCAAACGCACCCTTAGTGCGAAACTGCTAAACCAACCGCACCCTTATTGAGTTCCTGCACAACCAAACGCACCCTTAGTGCGTTTCTACACAACCAAACGCACCCTTAGTTCCTGCACAACCAAAAGCACCCTTAGTGCTGTTAACCGCAAACCAAACGCACCCTAAAGCTGCTAAAACCAATCACGCCCCTTTTTGGGGTTTTTATTAACCCCAAACGCACCCTAGTGGTGCCGCCGTTAAACCAAACACACCCTTTCGGTGTTAACCACAGAAACAAACACCCTTTGGGCTGTGTATGATAACCCAAACGCACCCTTACGGTTCTCCTGCTCACCCAAACACACTCCTTGCTGTTAAACAGCCAACCAAACGCTCCCCATGTGCGTTTCTGCTGAACCAAACACACCCAAATCTGTCTTTCTACTAATCAAACGCACCCTAGTTGTGCTTGTTAACAAACCAACGCACTCTAATCTGATGAAAACAAACCGAACGCAAGCTATGTCGTGAACCCAGATCTAAACGCACCATTTGAATGTGTTAATTTCTTTAAACTTACACGCAACTTTTTGGTGTTCTATCATTAAACCCAATGCACACTGGTGGTGTTTCGATTATGGTCGAAGGGTGGTTGTGGTGACGTGGTGTGGTTGGAGGTTGCATCTAGAGGAAGGTGGCTGGTATGGCGTGGGATGATGATGGTGGTGATTTGTGGTGAATGGGGATGGTGTTCAGATGAGGGTGATGGTGGTGTGATGATGACGATAACGTGATGATGATGGTGGTGTTGGCTGCTGGAGGGGGGGGTAAGTCGACGGCGAAGGTGGTGGCAGGTGTTGGCGGGATCGGCGCGGATATGAGATGAGAGAGGAGAAAGTTTAGGGTTTAAGTGTGTGTGTGTGATTAGTTATTATAAAAATGAAAACACTAATGTTCATATAATATATGTATATATATATATATATATATCTATATATATATATATATATATATATATATATATATATATATATATATACTATATATATATATATATATATATATATATATATATATAATATATAATATAGAATGTGTAAAAAAAGGTGCCAAGTCTATTATAAGTTTAGGGTTAAAGTTATAAATATTGCTAGAGGGACCAAGAGTGTAACTTTTGTTAATTATTGGTTCGGGACTCGTTTGGACTAGTTAACGGGTGATTTAAAATACGAAACTTGCGCCATTGTTTTCCAAATAATTTTTCCAACAAAATGAGCATCTATATGACTATAATTTTATAAATCTTTTATAAAATTTAAATAAAATGTTCATTATTTAATTGTGTATTCCTGACGAACTTTGTCCGTAAAATGTCTTTAAATTAAATAATTTAGCTTTTAATATAAACGATTTTTGAATAACGTGATAAATATTTATTAATACTTTTATTTAATTAAAGTATAATTTAATAAATTAAATTATTTAGTTGTTCGGTCCGGTGTTGTTTAGCGGGGTTTTCAAAATTTGCGAGATGTCTTTTTGTTTGTAAGTCTAATAAATTTGTAAATGAGAGATAAGTAATAATAAATATAACTTATTATTTAAATATGTTTCAAAAATTTACCGGCTACGCATTGGTAATCGTTATTATGTGACCGTAAATAAGGTCAAAAAGTCAAAAAAGTCAAGTCAGACCCAAAAATCAAAGGTAAAATTGGTCATTTAATTTTCGAAAATTGCCGGGTTGTTACAATCTAATAATATCTATATCTTATTAAACAAATGAAAGACCGAATCCCAGACCAACACGCCCAAGGGTGGCTAGCCATTCCACATGGGCACGTCACATGTGTTGGGTCCATTTTTATTCCACACTTAATCATGTTCAACTAATTAAGCCCAATGCTAATTCGTTTAAATGATCATTTATATATTTACAATAAATATATAAAGTTGTAATCTCGAGCTATTATGTATGACCCTAGTGGATCGTATATTAATGACGGTATTTAACCACGTTTACTATGGACACACTCGTATAGTCCTATTCATGGCAATTAGTATGGTAAAACACATACCTGCAAACTATTCAAGGTGATGTGCGCTTCCTTTTAAACAAATTCTCCGTCTATTTCTCAGGGTACAACAACCAAAGCAGGGTATTTGCCAGACGTGACAAACTTGCTTTAGATTTCACAAAAACGTAGGCGTGTTTCTAATCTAAAGGATGTTGGACACATGTGTCTAATTTAATAAGTGGCAAGTTTAAAAGCCAGGTGGAATAATACATGTAATGTATAGTGTTTTGTTTTAAAGTTTGGTGAGTTTTATGTCTATTTATAGGTTTATTCTTTCATAGTTTTTGTAGATCTAAAAATGGTATCTTTTTTACCATTGATTGAGGAGTTGGTGCGTGCTGCTGGGTCGGATGTTACTACGGATCAATTGGTTGTGCTGTTTGAGAGGGAGATTGCTGAAGATGTTGGGAAAATTGAGGAGTTTCGTAAGTTGTGTATCGAGTTGAGGAAAATATGTGGAAATGTGGAATTAGATAAGTTCATGTTTCCAAATGAAGCAATGGCCTTTTTATAATCGTTTTTTTATAAAATTGTTAAACGAATATGATATAAAATCAGTGTCAAGTAGCACTGGTCACAACTGACAACCTGTAACACCCACAAATTGGGTCGTAGCAGAATATGGGTCTAAGAGTGTTACTTCATAGATCAATAGCACAAGATATATATAAGAACGATTTAAAAGAGTCGTAAAAATGAAATGTTTAGATTTAACAAATTGTTTGTTACAAGAATGCTCGTAGCTTTAGTTGTTCATTGTTCAAAGGATAAAAGATTCTAGGAACATACAAAATGTTTCTCCAAACTATAATGGCAACAAATCTTTAATGCCATATGAATTCCATATAACGACCACCAAATGATATCCCTTATCTTATACCTTATTGATCTCCTGAGAAAAACATGCTTTAAAACGTCAACAATAATGTTGGTGAATCATAGTTTTGCAAAAATGTATAATGTAAGGACACAAGATTTCCCAAGTGTATGATAATGCACAGATGCAAACATACAAAAATGTAATTACTTTCCCTAGCTCATGACACTGAAGCTCAAATTAATGAATTCGCAATTGGAAATTGCAACATTGCCAGTAATTAGTGGATGTTCTAACAGCAACATCACAAATCCACATGGTATACGTTCATTTTGTCCAGTGATTGTAATCACCAAACAGGATTGTCAATCCCAAATAGATCATATCTATAACATTTCGCGATTACTCAGTAATTGATAGTTCTTGTAATTGGGCTCTGTGGGTTTTTCGTACTTGGCTAACACGTTAATCATAATGTAAATGTTAGCTTGTGTCCAATTGTCAAAACAAAACATGTTTTCATCCCAAAAACTTGTAAATCTTATAATGTAAAACATAGGCTTATAAACTACCTCGATTAATGAATCATACAAAATAATATCAGATGCGTGAAAAAAAAGTTAACGTAATTGTCCAAGTGCACCTAATTAATTATAGGTTGTAATGTTGTATAGTACTTTGACTAACTAATACCGTATATAATTCTATATAGCTACATCACCATCCAATTGTATTTGAGAAATAATATTTATAAAGTTAAAATATTTATAAATATTTCCTTAGTAAAAATGTCGTAACCTTCTTGTTTTAAGTCCGTTTTGTACGTTCTTTATGTTCACGCTTTCATATTAAAAAGATATATCAAAATATTATATTTTAATATTTTTAACCCTCTGGTGAACAGTGATTTTTACTGTTCATGCATTTTATAAAATTATTTTTATAAAGTTAATAATCGTAATTCTCGTAAAAATCATATCTTATTCGTTTTAACTTTGATTTTAGCGATTATTTCGAGCACGTCTTCGTAATTAAAAGTTATATCTAACTAAAATATTTTTCAAAAATTTGCTGAGATGAACAGTACTTTATTTTAATAAAATTATTTTTAAAAAAGTATTTCATTATTAGTAATCATGATAAAATCCATAACTCCTTTCGTTAGTGATCATATAATTATGATTCTTTGGTTTTGGAATCCTAAAAATATGAAATTAGCTCGAAAAATAATCATTTATTTTATCAGTTGTGGAAAATAATAAGTTTTTATAAAAAAGTTTTTGTTTTTATAAAAGGTTTTATTATAGTATTCAACTTGCAAATGGCGTATTCTTCTTCGTTATAGTCAGAGTTTCGATGGTTTCTATATGCTTCGATTATCATGAATGTAGTTTTTTATAAAATATAAAATTTAATACTTTAGTTCTGATTTAAAATAGAATGTTTGGACTTTTTATATAAAAGTATTTAACTCATTTTTATAAACTTTTGGCACAAATGTAATACTACAAGTACTCTACCATATCTTATACTACAACTACTCTTATACTTTAGGTCCTTTAGTCCTCATTTTGTCAAGAATAACTTGTCCTCATATTTCTTTTACTTATAACTTAATAAGTAAACTTGTAAACAATTAATTTATATATACTTTTATAAATTAATCCACACTTGTATTAATGTTTATACTTCCATTACCACATGTTCTCAACATCAATATAACATATGCCAAAGTGTATCAAACCATGATTAAGTGTAAAAATCTATTTTACATGTTAATATATTTCCTAGATGGTGATTGACTATATAAACATCATATACACATAAAATCATAAATGTAAAGAGTGTAGGGTTTTTAGATGACCTTAGGATGAAGTATGATGAAGAGAAACAAGATCTAAACCCTAGTTTAGAATCAAAACCTAAGCTTCCAACACTATAAAACCCTAATTCCCAATGAAAACCCTAAGCTCTGCACCTTTCTTGATTAACCCTTTAAAACACTAAACCAAACCTTCAATCACCTTAGAATACCTTAGTATTTGATGTTAAATACTTGGAATTCTTGGTAAATAAAATTGATATGGATTATTTAGGGTGTTTGTTTTGAGTTGTAGGCTAGAGGGAGAGACAAGAGAGAATTGTGAAGTCTTTTGGTTAAGGAAATGTGTTGTGTGTGTTATCTCTTCTAGTATGCATGTATATATACTACAAGGCTAGTCAATAACACTATTAGGAGAGTTCAAGACTTAAGAAAACATGGGGAAGGAAATAAGGAAGGTCTTTAGTCAAATTCTACTTAGTCATGGTCTAGATATGATGAGTCTTTGTGTGTTTTACCAAGTCCTTTAGTTCCTTTCTTTGTGTGCTCATTGTCCCTTGGGACTATATGACATCTGAAAATAAGGGGGGGAGGGAATAGATGATTTTTGATATATTAGGTTGATATTTTTTGCAAATACTTGTAGTTTAAATGTGTATAGATTAAGTGTAGACTTGATTAATTGTAAAGTGTATGCTTTGGTTTAATTCTTTTACATAGAATTCAGCTAATATGGTAACATGGGTGAAGTTTCATAAAAACTTTGGGGTATTTGGTTTTAACTAATGGTATTTGTTGAAGGTATGATACAGTTTTTGGTGGTTCCGTGAATGCCTGAATGTATTTTTTCGCGAAACATAAACACTTTACGTAACCAATAACAATAAATTGTGCAAAGTTAATAATTATCCTCTAAATAATTATCTAACACTTGCTTGACATAAACCTTTAATTGTTTGATTCCCGTTTACGTTTAATGACATTTTTTACTTACTGCGTTTTAATATTATCGATTAAAATTAAAAGCAAAGACAGTTACTTGACTAAAAATAAATAGCGAAATAAATGACGTCGAAAAATGACCTAAAATCACGGGGTGTTATAGTCTTCCCCCGTTAAGTGAGCCTTGTCTTTAAGGCTTAAGAAGCGGCACTTGACGACGATGCGGTCTTTGTGAAGATATGTGGATACTTCTTTTGAAATTGGTCTTCATGTTCCCATGTGAACTCAGGACCTCTCCTAGAGTTCTATCGAACCTTGACAATTGGGATACCTCTTTGTTTCAATCGTTTAACTTCATGATCCATGATTTCTACTAGTTCCTCGATTTAATAAAGCTTGTCATCAATATGAAGTCCATCCAACAGAACGGCTAATGGTTCGTCGGCATAGCACTTCTTCAAGTTGGATACATGAAAAACGTTTTGTGAAAAACCCTGCTATCTTGAGGAAGCTTAAGCTTATAAGCAACGGCTCCAACCTTTTCCAACATCTTAAAAGGTCCAACATATCTGGGGTTTAGCTTCCCCCATTTACCAAAGCGTAATACTCCTTTCCAAGGCGAAACCTTAAGCATAACTCTATCTCTAACTTGAAATTCCATTAGCTTACGCTTTAAATCAGCGTAACTCTTTTGTCGATCATGAGCGGATTGAATTCTTTGCTTGATCTGAATGACCTTCTCGGTTGTCTCTCTTGAATCTATCTCTGGACCAGGTGAGATAAACTTTTCCAACCTCTCCCAACAAAAAAGGTGAACGACTCTTTTGACGTTTTTTAAAGATGCATTCAAACGGTATGCTGGCCTTGATGCTAGCCAATTAGATAATATTGTTATATGAAAACTCAACTAATGGTAAATGGTTAACCCAAACCTTTCCAAATTTGATCACACAAGCACGCAGCATATCCTCGAGAGTTTGAATAGTCCTCTCGCTTTGTTCGTTAGTTTGCGGATGGTATGCAGTACTCATATCCAAATTCGTTAGTGACCTCCAGAAATTTGATGCGAACCTAGGGTCGCGATCACAAATGATTGAGATATGTATTCCATGCCTCGCGACTGCCTCCTTCAGGTACATTCTTGCCAATCTTTCCATGGGATCAATTTCCCTCATTGGTACAAAGATTGCAGATTTAGTAAGTAGGTCAACAATCACCCAAATGGTGTCATAACCTTGTAACGAATTAGGAAGCTTCATGATAAAATCCATAGTGATATTATCCCATTTTCATTGCGGTATCTCGAGTTGCACCAATAATCCTGAGGGCCTTTGGTGTTAAGCCTTGACCTTAGCACATGTCAAACATTTGCTAACAAAGGTGGCGATGTCAGCCTTTATATTGGGCCACCAATATAGCTTTTTCATGTCCTTATACATCTTGTCAGAACCCGAATGGATAGAGTATTTTGACTTGTGGGACTAGTGCATGATCACAGTCCTTAAGTCCCCATAATAGGGCAACCAACTCCTGCCATTTAAGCATAGATTTCCATCGGCGCGGGGTTCCAACTTTTCCTTTGGTATATCCTTCCTGATCATACCTCCTACATCTTCCTTTTTGAGATTCTCTGGTTTTTTGTGCTATATTGAGCTTCTAGAATCTGTTTAGGGAGTATTTCAACACAATAGTCATGACTAAGGCTCGAACCCGTAATGGCTTAATCCTTTCTTTACGGCTTAGGGCATCGGCCACTACGTTTTCTTTCCCTAGGTGATAACGTATTTCACAATTGTAATCGCTGTGCAACTCTAACCAACGACGTTGCCTCATGTTTAGCTCCTTTTGATCAAGAATGTGTTGTAAACTCTTGTGATCTGTGAACACCTTACACTTGCTCCCGTACAAATAGTGTCTCTAAATTTTTAGAGCAAACACTACCGATCCAAGTTCCAAATCATGAGTCATATAGTTTTTCTCATGAATTTTCAATTGGCGTGATGCATAAGCAATTACTTTCTCTCTTTGCGTTAATACAACACCCAATCCTTTATGTGAAGCATCGCAATAGACCACAAAATCGTCGCTTCCTTTAGGTAGAGCCAGAATTGGCGCACTTCCCAACTTCTGCTTTATTAGCTAGAAAGCGGCTTCTACTTTGTCACCCCAATCAAACTTAACTCCTTTCTGAGTAAGCTTGGTCATTGACTTAGCGATCTTCAAAAATCCTTCAATGAATCTTCAGTAATTACTTGCAAGACCTTAAGAATTGATGAATCTCCGTTGGTTCGTTTTTGGAGATACCCAATCTTTTATGGGATTCAATCTTGGCGGGATCCAAGTTGAATGGGCCTTGACTATTAATTAGTCGGCTGAGAATTTTACCTTGGGAATCCAAAAATTTCACATTAAGAGAATTAGCAAAAAAACTCCTCTTTCTTCAGTAATTCTAGAATTGCCCTTAAGATGTTTCTTCGTGTCCTTCTTGTTCCTTGAATAGATAAGGATATCGTCTAATAAAGACAATCATAAACTTATCCAAATAGGCTTGCACACCTGATTCATGAGATCCATAATAACATCGCTAGCGTTCGTTTTAAACCAAAATGGCCATACTTGGAAACTCGTAATGACCATATCCGGTATGAAGGGGCCGCTTCGGAATATTTCTTTTACTGTACTCGCAGCTGGTGATAACCGATCGCAAGTCTATTTTAGAATAAACGTTGGATCCTTGTAGTTGGTCAAATAAATGGTCGATCCTTGGGAGTGGATAACGATTCTTCACCGCCAGCTTGTTCGGTTCTCGATAGTCGATGCACATTCGAAATGATCCATCCTTCTTCTTGACAAACAAGACCAGAGCTCCCCAGGCGAGATAACTGGGCGAATTATGGAGACTTTGTGGAAATGCTCTCGAGTTGATATGACAATTCGCCTTCATTTCTGATGGTGCTAAATGGAAGGTGCTTATGCTACAGCTGCAGCACCAGGTATCAGATCAATCTAAAATTCCACCTGTTGATTTGGTGAAAGACCTGGCAAGTCCTCGGGAAACACTTCAGGAAAATCTCGAACGATCGGAACGTCCTCAAGTTGCTTCCCCTCTAACTAGTCTTCAGTCTTCTTTGTAGCAACAAGTGCCAAAAAGACAAGACATCTTTTTAGCATGTACTTTTGCGTTTTAGTGTACGAGATGATGTTCAATCGTTCTTGGTTCCCTGGTTTGCTTCCGTCACCACAAACAATCAATGTCTGGTTCCGTAGGGAATACGAAACAAGTTTCTATCACAAACAATGCCAGGCATGGTACTTTCCGCCAGCCAATCAATACCGAATTATAACGTCGGAAACTACTAAGTTTTAAGGGCATTGATGTCGATGTTGAAAGGGATTTATTTAATAAGTTTAATGTACACCCAGAATGATAGTGGGTTTTAAACCCAAATTATTCTCTCGTCGGCTAGTTCAACATCATAATAATGATTTAAGGTAGTTGGTGTGATATCAATTTGGGAGCTAAATGCAGTAGACATAAAACTCCTATCGGCACCAGTATCAAATAGGATAGAAGCATAGCGGTTGTTGAGAAGGAACGTACCCGTAACGATGTTGTAGTCCGGGGTTGTCCCTGCAATTTACAACCAATAACAATTTTGCTCGGTGCATTGTCATTTCTACCTTGAATTACCACGTTTGTTGTTCCCTTCAAGCTTTCGGGCACTCCCTCTTAAATGCCTCCTGTGAGTTGCAACTCAAAGAAAGTAGCTTTCTAAACTGTCCTAGTGCCCCTTTGGTTCTTAGCAGTATTGGCATTTGTAGGACTCCTACATTCATGGGTCAGATGGCCAACTCTGTTGCACTTGTGGCATTTGGGAGCACATGGGTCATATTGATGGTGATAGTTACATTTAGTGCACAGTGGCTTTGATCCCCCATATGGCTTCTTCTCCAATGCATAAAAGTGTAGGCCTTGTAGTTTTCTGCCTCCATATTTTGTGTTGTTTGTTCAGGTTGTTTTTGAAGTGTCCGAAAACTTCCTTTTATTCTTAGTATGTAGTTCTAGCTAAATCTTACAGATCTTCTTATCCATCAGCTAGTTGCGATCTCAATGCATCATGAATGTCTTTGGGCATAAATGCCATTACACTCCAATGTATCATGTCGGGAATACCATCAACATACTTTTCTATCTTATCAGACTCTTCAAGAAACATTCTCATGCACAACAAAGCCAACTCTAAACGCGTTGGTTTAACTTACCTCATCAGTACCTTTCACTTTTAACTCCTAGATTTTTTCTCTAATTTTCTTAATCTCATTTCAAGGAAGTACCTTAGCAGAAATCATTTTCATGGTGTGTTATCCAAGGCTTGTTGTGAGGCGGCATCCTGGCCAACTGTCTTGACATTGTATTTCTACTTATGTTAAGGCCAACACAATGAACGGTGCAAGTATGCAAATTTAACGGGGTTCTCCGATGCACAGTTCCTGTTATTGAAGATTGTCTCCGTCTTTTCAAACCATTGAGTGTTAGACCAACTCTTCAGTACCCTTGAAGTTCATGGGTTGAAATTTGAGAAAGTCAGTGTAAGTACACTCACGAGCAGTTTGTTCTGTCCTTCTACTACCCGTTCCCGAATTATGGCTGTCATCGCCATTCTGGCTTCTGTCAGCGTCACATGCTGCCAATGTATTAGAAACGCCTTGGTCGATTAGTGCCTTAAGCTGGGCATTGGTGACAAGTGTGGTAGTGGTTATCGTGGCTGGTGATGCCCTTATGGTTCTTCTCGTTGGTGCCATTTTCTTCAAATCATAAGAAAATATAATACCCATTAGATTTCCTACAATTATAAACACGTGACATGACATATACACAATTACATAAAAGTATAAGATAAATTTTCTTTTTTCCCCCCCCAACAACAACAGTGAAATATGCAACCCAAAGTGAGATCGACATGACATATACATGATCAATAAAATGAGATTACATCCCATAGTGAAATATGAAACTGAATTAAAATTAACAATGATGTAGCTAAATCGACATTCATTCATAATAAATTCGATTACAGACATGACATAATACATCCATTCCATAGTTGAATCTAGAAAACATTCATGCCGGTTCGGTTACAACAATGATCACTACCATTAGGTAACAAGATGAAAATAAATCCTTAGAGCCCCTTACTAGTCGGGAGTTACCTCGTAATACTTAGTAGGCTATACAACATAGCTAAGACATAACCAGATCTAAAAACTACTACCGGCCTCCTCTGGTACATCAGGATATGCTGGATCCCTAGTAGGTGTCTGCTGACTCTGTAGTGCTGCCATCTGAGTCTGCAATGTCCTTAGCAGAGTCAGTGCCTCTGCGAGTTGTGCCTGTCATTTGCGGTTTGCAGTCCGCAAATCTCCAATCTCAGTATGTTATGCTAAAACCATAGTATGTAGTGCTATAACCTCAGAATAGGCTATATCACTAGCATCCATAGAATGTACCAAGCCTACGAGAGCTATGGCATCACATCTCTATAAAGTCTACTGTGCGAGCATGGGAGCGCCTATCTCTTATGTAGCAAGTTGAGCTGATGTCATCAACAATTGATCATCCTGCTGCATGTCAAGTCTCCCATAAAATCTCAATATGTATTCCCTTTGCCTGACAGTTAGTGGACAAATTATGTTTCTCTGACCCAACTTTGCCACATCAGTCGCTGGTATCTCCTCTGTAATCTCATATGGATCCTCCTAAACGTCAGTAATCCTGTAACCTATCTCCCTATCTGGTTCACGTCTAATCTTGGCATCCAAAGTGTCAACAAAACCATAATCTCGCTCTAAGTCTTAGTGGCCTAGCAATAGTGGAGCAGATTGAAACATCCCCGACCTTATTATATGGGAAAAGAGATGCAATGCAACAACTCGTCCGAGGTGGTAACGTACCGCGGAACTATCCGCTTATTGTCAGTATAGGGCAGAAGCAAAGGTAGTGATGATGTAGGTAAGGGTATAGGTAAAAGTGGTGGTGTCCCTGATTGGTGGTGTCTCTGATCGATGGTTGCTAAGTTTGTGAGTGGATGGATTGCAAGCAGCTCTCATCATGGCCATAGATGCCCTAGTATGTGGAAGTATAATAGGTAGTGGTTAGTGGTAGTGGATGGGAAGTAGATGGTGACTCAGCTCTTAACCGGATCATAGCAGCTCTGTAGCCGAATGGCATGAGTAGTAGGACATAGCAGGTTAGGTAGTGGAGGTGACATTCTGGTAATGGTGATGATTAATGGTAATTGGTGAATATGGCGTCTGTGGTAGTGTTGTGGTATGATGTAATTGGTGATGGGGCGAGTATAGCTATGGCAAGTAGGTATATCACCTCTGCCTCAGACGGGGAATGGTTAGGTGTCTGAGTTGAATAGACATCATTGCAGTGATTTACAATTTGCGGGTGGTGGAAAGTAGTCGGCACCGAAGCTAAGTGTTCTCCTCCCTCCTCCTACTCGTCCTCGTCCTCGTCTAATCCTTCGTCATCAGCATCATCTCCGGAGGACTCTTCCTCCTCCTCATCATCTCTGTTAATAGGATAATCAGCTGGATCCTCCTTAGGATCCTTATCATCCTCCTCCTCTGAATCCTCTTCGGGATCGGACTTAGTAATATAACTCGGTGAATCAGTAGTGGGTGAGACAGCAGTAGGCAATGGCTGCTCCTCAGCTGGAAGCACATCATCTAGGTGCTTTAACTCTGGGTATAAGGATCCGGAAACGAAATCTAAATAAAGGTGGCTCCTACATAGCGGCCTCTACGTATGCATAAGGGTCCTCTGGCATCATGGGCAGTCAATTATCTCCTAATACAATGACTCTCGAAGATCCTACATCCAATGATCCATCATCACTAGACATGGATGTGTAAGTAACAGTGGAATGCTTCGAATCCGACATGACAAAATCTAAATATCAAAAGTAGCTTATATAAGTATTACTCCATTCGTCTCATATTAAATGTCCACTATTGACTTTTGCAGTCTTTCTTTTTCAACTTTGACCTTAAATATATTTGTTTGTGTTACGTGATACTTGATGAAAGTTATACCAATGAAAAATATATTTAAAACTCAATCCATTGATATATTTTTCATCAAGTATTACATAACACAAACAAAAATATTTATGGTCAAAGTTGTAAAAGAAAGACTTCAAAAGTCAAAGGGACATTAATATGGACAATGTGAGGAATATGAAAGACTCATTTATCTGTTAATATACGTTAATATTATTATAAAACAGTTATATCAACTAGGAATGCATCAAGTCTAACAAACTAATACAACAACTAGTGAGTGTATGTCCCGTGAAAACCCCTTTGTATGAATGCAATGTTTGAAAACAGTTATAGTCCAAGTAAAAACATTTGAACTGGTTCTTTATAACCTTGGATCTAGATATCAATCTGTAACACCCCCAAATCGGGTCGCAGCAAAAATATAGGTCTGAGAGTGTTACTTCATAGATCAATAGCACAAGATATATATAAGAACGACTTTAAAAGAGTCGTAAAACTGATACATTGGATTTAAACAAATTGTTTGTTACAAAAGCCCGTAGCTTCACTTTGTTTATTGTTCAAAAGATAAAGATTCTAGCACATAACAAATGTTTCCCCAAAATGTAATGCAACCAAATCTTTAATGCATATGACTTCCAAAATAACGTCACCAATGTGATCCCTTGTCTTGTACCTCATGATCTCCTGAGGAAATACATGCTTTTAACAAAGTAACAATAATGTTGGTGAATTCATTGGTTTTGTTAAATGTAGAATGTAGAAAAACTAAGATTTCCAATGATGTATGATAAGAACAGATTGAAAAATCACAAAAATGTAATTACATTTCCCTAAGCTCATGACACTGAAGCTCGACATAAATGAAGTGCAATATAAATTGCCAACATTGCCCGTGATGATGTTCTAACCCGCAACATGCCAAATCCGACATGGTATACGTTCGTTTGTCCAGTGATAGGTAATCACCCGAACGAGGATGTCAATCCCAAATAGATCTATTTATAACATTTGCGCGTACTCATAATTGTCGTTCATTGATATAGGATCAGTGGGTTATCGCTACTTAGGCAAACACGTAATCATAATGTAAAAATGTCCACTTGTGTCCAATTGTAAAACAAAGCATGTTTCTCACCCCAAAACTTGTAAATCATTATAAATGTAAAACGTGGGGCTATGAACTCACCTCGAGTAAATGAATCAACAAAATATATCAGATGCGTGAAAAACGTCACGTAAGTGTCCGAGTGCAACCTAATTAATTATAGGTCGTATGAGTACTAAGTACTTTGAATAACTAATACCGTATATAATTCTATATAGCTACATCACCATCTAATTGTATTTGAGAAATAATATTTAAAAATGTTTATAAATATTTCCTTAGTAAAAATGTCGTAACTTTCTCGTTTTAAGTCCGTTTTGTACGTTCTTTATGTCTACGCTTTCGTATTATAAAGATATATCAAAATATTACATTTTAATATTTTTAACCCTCTGGTGAACAGTGATTTTTACTGTTCATGCTATTTTATAAAAGATTTTATTATAAGTTAATTATCGTAATTCTCGTAAATGTCATATCTTATTCGTTTTAACTCCGATTTTAGCGATTCTTTCGAGCACGTCTTCGTAATTATAAAGTCTCTACCGCCCCCCCCAAACTAATATTTTCAAAATTTGCTAAGGTTGCACACAGTACTTTATTTTTATAGAATTATTTTTATAAAAGTATTTTATTATCGTAAACATGAAAAATCCATAACTCCTTCGTTATTGATCAAATAATTATGATTCTTAATGTTTTTGGGAATCCTAAATATGTCATTTGTGAAAAAATAATCATTTATTTTATCAGATCGTGAAAAAATATTAACAAGTTTTTATAAAATTGTTTTTATAAAAGTTTTTATTATCGTAAACTTGCAAATGGCGTATCTTCTTCGTTATAGCTCAGATTTTTGAGTTCTCTATATGCCTACGATCGTCATGACATGTAGTATTTTAATAAATAATAAAATAAATACTTTATTTTCTGATTTAAAACAAAATGTTTGGACTTTTTATATAAAAAGTATTTAACTTAAACAGAAAATTTTGATCATTAGGCTTAAATGTTTATAAAACTTGTTTTTATAGGTTTTTATTTTAGTGAATTTACTATATACTTTAGGTCCTTTAGTCCATCATTTGTCCAAGGATACAAGTCCTTACATTTATTCATTTGTAACTTTAATAAGTAAACTTTTAAACCATTAATTTATATACACTTTTTATAAATTAACCAACACTTGTATAATGCTTATACTTCTATTACAACATGTTCTTAACATCAACATAATATATGACAAAGTATATCAAACCATGATCAAGAGTAAAAATCCATTTTACATGTTAATATGTTTCTTAGATGGTGATTTACTATATAAACATCATATACACATAAAATCACAAATGTAAAGAGTGTAGGGTTTTTAGATGACCTTAGGATGAAGTATGATTAAGAGTAACAACTTCTAAACCCTAGTTTAGAATCAAAACCCAAGCTTCCAAGACTATGAAACCCTAACTTCCAATGAAACCCTAATCTTGCACCTTTCTTGATTTACCATTTTAAACACTAAACCAAGCATTTAATACACCTTAGAATACCTTAGATATGATGTTAGAATACTAGAATACTTGCTAATGAAAATTGTATGAATTATTTATGGGGGGTTGTGTTTGGCCGTGGGCTAGGGAGGGAGAACAAGAGAGATTTTGTTGGTTTTTACTTAAGGAAGATCCATATGTGATAGCCAACTAGTTATGCATGTATATATACTACACCTTGGTCCAAGTTGCTATTAGAAGTGGTCAAGACTAGAAGAAAACAAGGGGAGTGAATTAAGGAAGGTCTTGGTCAAGTTTACTAATCATTGAACTAGGTATAATGAGTTATTAGGTTGTACATGGTACTAGTTGGTAATTTGTGTGCTTCATGTCCCCTTGGGACTATGTTGTTATCTGAAAAATAAGGGGGGGAGGGACTAGTTGCATCTTAGATATTTTGTTGCATATTTATATTACTTGGAGTTTTTAAGGTGTAAATTTTAAGGGTAGAAGTATAACTTGTAAAGTGTATGTTCTAGTTGGTTTCTTTTATGTATAATTCGGCTACCATGAATAACATAGGTGAAGTTTTATAAAACATTGGGTATTGGGTATAAAATGGGTATTTGTCGAAGAGTAGATAAGTTTTGGTGGTTCCGTGAATGCCTAAATGTATTTTATCGCTAAACGTAAACACTCTACGTAACCAATAAAAAATAAAATATGCAAAGTTAATAATTATCCTCTAAATAATTATCTAACACTTTCTTGGCATAAATATTTAATTGTTTGATGCCCGTTTACGTTGAATGACAATTTTTTAGTTTACGCGATTTAACTTAACGATTAAAATTAAAAGCAAACGTGTACGAGACTAAAAATAAATAGTGAAATAAATGATGTCGTAAAATGACTTGAAAATAGGGGGTGTTATAGTCTTCTCCCGTTAAATGAGTCTTGTCCTCAAGGCTTAAGACGCGGCACTTGATTACGGTGCGGTCTTTGTGAAGAGATGCGGATACTTTTTTGAAATTGGTCTTCACGTTCCCATGTGAACTTAGGACCTCTCCTAAAGTTCCATCGAACCTTAATGATTGGAATACGGCTTTGTTTCAATAGTTTAACTTTACGATCTATGATCTCTACTGTTTCCTCGACAAAATGAAGCTTGTCATCAATATGGAATCCATCTAACGGAACGGCTAATGGTTTGTCGGCATAGCACTTCTTCAAGTTGGATACATGAAACATATTGTGAACCCTGCACAACTCTTAAGGAAGCTCCAGCTTATAGGCAACGGATCCAACCTTTTCCAACACCTTGAATGGTCCAACATACCTGGGGTTTAACTTTCCTTGTTTGCCAAAACGTACGACCCCTTTCCAAGGTGAAACCTTAAGCATAACTCTATCTCCAACTTGAAATTCCATCGGCTAACACTTTAAATCAGCGTAACTCTTTTGTCGATCACGAGCGGCTTGAATTCTTTGCTTGGTCTGAATGATTTTTTTGGTTGTCCCTTGAACTATTTCTGGACCGGTGAGTTGAACTTCTCCAACCTCGGCCCAACAAACAGGTGAACGACACTTTCGATCGTAAAGTACTTCGAATGATGCAGCCTTGATGCTAGCGTGATAACTATTGTTATATGAAAACTCAGCTAATGGCAAATGGCTAACCCAACCCTTTCCAAAGTCGATCACGCAAGTACGTAGCATATCCTCGAGAGTTTGGATAGTCCTCTCGCTTTAACCGTTAGTTTGCGGATGGTATGCAGTACTCATATCCAAATTCGTACCTAAGGCCTTCTGAAGTGACGTCTAAAATTTCAATGCAAACCTAGGGTCGCGTTCACAAATGATTGAGACAGGTATTTCATGCCTCGTGACTACCTCTTTCCGGTACATTCTTGCCAATCTTTCCATGGGATCAGTTTCCCTCATTAGTACGAAGATTGCAGATTTAGTAAGTCGGTCAATAATCACCCAAATGGTTTCATAACCTTGCGACGACTTAGGAAGCTTCGTGACAAAATCCATCGTGATATTATCCCATTTCCATTGAGGTATCTCGGGTTGCACCAACAAACCCGATGGCCTTTGGTGTTCAGCCTTGACCTTAGCACATGTCAAACATTTTTTAATATAGGTGGCGATGTCGGCCTTCGTATTGGGCCACCAATATAGCTTTTTCATGTCCTGATACATCTTTTCATAACCCGGATGGATAGAGTATTTTGACTTGTGGGACTCGTCCATAATCACAGTCCTCAATTCACCATAACATGGCAACCAACTCCTGCCATTTAAGCATAGAGTTCCATCCGTGCGGGGTTTCAACTTCTCCTTCGGTATATCCTTCCTGATCATACCTCCTACATCTTCATTTTTGAGATTCTCTAGTTTTTGTGCCTCTATTTGAGCTTCCAGAATTTGTTTGGGGAGATTCAAACCAATAGTCATGACTAAAGCTTGAATCCATAATGGCTTATTCTGTTCTTTACGGCTTAAGGAATTGGCCACTACATTTGCTTTCCCTGGGTGGTAACGTATTTCACAATCGTAATCGCTGAGCAACTCTAACCAACGACGTTGCCTCATGTTTAGATCCTTTTGATCAAGAATGTGTTGTAAACTCTTGTGATTTGTGAACACTGTTGTAAACTTGGTTCCATACAAATAGTGTCTCTAAATTTTTAGAGCAAACACTATCGATCCAAGTTCCAAATCATGAGTCGTATAGTTCTTCTCATGAATTTTCAATTGGCGTGATGCATAAGCAATTACTTTCTCCCATTGCATTAATACAGCACCCAATCCTTTATGTGAAGCATCGCAATAGACCACAAAATCCTTGCATCCTTCAGGTAGAGCCAGAATTGGCGCACAGCAAAACTTCTGCTTTATTAACGGGAAAGCGGCTTCCTCCTTGTCACCCCAATTAAACTTAACTCCTTTCTGAGTAAGCTTGATCATTGACTTGGCGATCTTCGAAAATCCTTCAATGAATCTTTGGTAATATCCAGCAAGACCTAAAAATTGACGAATCTCTGTTGGTATTTAAGGAGATGCCTAATCTTTTATGGATTTGATCTTAGTGGGATCCACGTGAATGCCTTGACTATCAATCACGTGGTCGAGAAATTATACCTTGGGAATCCAAAATTCACATTTAGAGAATTTAGCATATAACTCCTCTTTCTTAAGCAATTCCAGAATTGCCTTAAGATGTTCTTCATGTTCCTTCTTGTTCCTTAAATAGATAAGGATATCGTCAATAAATACAATCACACACTTATCCAAATATGGCTTGCGCACCCGATTCATGAGATCCATGAATACCGCCGGTGCGTTCGTCAAACCAAATGGCATAACTTGGAACTCGTAATGACCATATCGAGTTCTGAATTCCATCTTCGGAATATCTTCTTCACGTACTCGAAGCTGGTGATAACCTGATCGCAGGTCTATCTTAGAATAAACGCTTGATCCTTGTAGTTTATCAAATAAATCGTCGATCCTTGGGAGTGGATAACGATTCTTCACTGTCAGCTTGTTCAGTTCTCGGTAGTCAATGCACATTCAAAATGATCCATCCTTCTTCTTGACAAACAAGACCGGAGCTCCCCAAGGTGAGGAGCTTGGCCTTATGAAGCCTTTGTCGGAAAGCTCCTGGAGTTGGTCCGACAATTCCTTCATTTCAGATGGAGCTAATCGGTAAGGTGCTCGTTCTACAGGTGCAGCACCAGGTATCAAATCAATCTAAAATTCCACTTGTCGATTCGGTGGAAGACCCGGCAAGTCCTCGAGAAATACTTTAGGAAAATCTCAAACGATCGGTACATCCTCAAGTCGCTTTTCCTCCGACTTGTCCTCAGTCTTCTTTGTAGTAACATGTGCCAAAAAGACATGACATCCTTTTAGCATGTACTTCTGCGTTTTAGTGCACGAGATGATCTTCAAACGAGTCTCGTTTCCCCGGTCGCTTCCGTCACCACGAACAATCAACGTTTCATTTCCCTAGGGAATACGAACGATTTTCTCGGCACAAACAATGACAGCTTGGTAGTTTGCCAACCAATCCATACCAATTATGACGTCGAAACTACCAAGTTCTAAGGGCATTAAGTCGATATTGAATGGATGATTTAAGAAGTTTAATGTACAACCATGAATGATAGTGTTTAACCTAATTATTCTCCCGTCGGCTAGTTCAACATCATAATAATGATCTAAGGTAGTTGGTGTGATATCAATTTGGGAGCTAAATGCAGTAGACACAAAACTCCTATCGGCACCATTATCAAATAAGATAGAAGAATATCGGTTGTTTAGAAGGAACGTACCCGTGACGACGTTTGAGTCTGGGTTTGTCCCTGCATTGCCTACCATGTACACTTTTGCTGGAGCATTGCCATTCCCACCTTAATTACCATGGTTGTTGTTCCTCGGCTTTGGACACTCCCTCTTGAAATGTCCCTGGGCTCCGCACTCAAAGCAAGTAGCTTTTTGACCTGCCTTGGTGCCTCTTTGGTTGTTAGCAGTATTGCCATTTGTAGGGCTCCTACAGTCACTGGCCAGATGGCCAACTCTGTTGCACTTGTGGCATTTGGGAGCACACGGTCCGTCATGGTGATAGTTGCATTTGAAGCACAAAGGTTTAGATCCTCCGTTAGGTTTCTTCTCACCATACCCTGCAAGCCCTACCAGTGTTCTGCCTCTTATTTTGTTATTGTTGGTTCTGATTGTTCCTTGAAGTGTCTTCAAACTTCCTTTTATTCTCAACCTGACATTTAGCAAAAGTGCGGATCTTCTTATCCATCAGCTCAGTTGCAAACTCAACTGCATCCTGCATTCTCTTCGGCTTAGACGCCATTACACTCCCATGTATCATGTCAGGAAGACCACCGACATACTTCCCAATCTTATTAAACTCTTCGGGAAACATTCTCCCACACATCAAAGCTAACTCCTGAAAGTGTTGAGTATAACTTGCCAAGTCAGTACCCTTCACCTTCAACTCCCAGATCTCCATCTCTAATTTCTTGATTTCATTTCAAGGGCAGTACTTAGCCGTCATCATTTTCATAAGTGTGTTCCAAGGCATGATGTGAGCAGCATCCTGACCAACTGTCTTGACATGGAATTTTCACCATGTTAAGGCAACACCATGAAGGGTGCAAGTAGCAAACTTAACTTGGTTCTCGACTACACAGTTACTGATAATAAAGACAGTCTCTATTATTTTAAACCATTGAGTTAGACTGACAACTCCTTCAGTACCTTTGAAGTTCATGGGTTGACATTTGAGAAAGTCAGTGTAAGTACACTCACGAGCCGTTCATTCTGTCCTTTTACTACCCGTTCCTGAATTCTGGTTGTCATCGCCATTCCGGCTTCTGTCAGCGTCACGTGCTGCCAATGCATCAGCAATGCCTTGGTCGATCAGTGCCTTAAGCTAAGCATTGGTAACCGGTGTGGTAGTTGTTGTTGTGGCTGGTGATGCCCTTGTGGTTCTTTTCGTTGGTGTTATTTTCTTCAAATCATAAGAAAATATAATACCCGTTAGATTTCATACAATCTTAATCGTGACATGACATATACACAATAAATAGAGCAAGATCACATCACATTGTGAAATATGAAACCCAAAGTGAGACATGACATATACATGATAAATAAAATGAGATCACATCTTACAGTGAAATATGCAACTTAATTGAAATTAACAATGGTGTAGCTAAATCGACATTCATTCATAATAAATTCGATTACAGACATGACATAATACATCCATTCCATATATAATCTGGAAAACATACATGACCGATTCGGTTACAAAATGATCACTACCATTAGGTTACAAGATGAAAATAAAACCTAGAGCCTTACTAGCCGGGAGTTACCCCGTAATACTTAGTAGGCTATACAACATAGCTATGACATAACCAGATCTAAAAACTACTACTGGCCTCCTCCGGTACATCAGGGTGTACTGGATCCCTAGCAGGTCTCTATAGACTCTGTAGTGCTACCATCTGAGTCTGCAATGTCCTCAGCAGAGTCAATGCCTCTACGAGCTGTGACTGTCGTCTGCGGTCTGCAGCCCGCAAATCTCCAATCTCAGTCTGTTCTAAAACCGTAGTCCGTAGTGCTCTAACCTCATAACGTGCCGTATCACTGGCATCCATAGACTGTACCCAAGCCCCACGAGAAGCTCTGGCCTCACTCTCCATAAGTCTAGCCGTGCGAGCATGGGAGCGCCTATCTCTACGTAGCAAGTTGAGCTGACCGCTCATCAACAATCTATCATCTTGTGCATAGTCAAATCTCCCATAAATCTCTTATATATCCTGCCTAACAGTAGTGACAAAATCTGTCATCCTCTGACCCAACTCTGCCACATCAGTCGCTGTTCTCTCCTCTGCAATCTCATCTGGATCTACCCATACGTCAGTAATCCCGTAACCTATCTCCCTATCTGATTCACGTCTAATCTCGGCATCCAGAGTGCCAACAAAACCATAATTCACTCTAAAGCCTCCAGTAGGTCTAGCAGTATGAGCAGAAGAACACTCCCCGATCTCATATCTGGGACTAAGAGCAATGCACAACCTCTTCCGAGGCAGTAACGTAACCTTGGGAACATCCGCTCTACACTCAGTAGAGGGTAGAAGCAAAGGTGGTGATGATGTAGGTAATGGTATAGGTAAAAGCAGTGGTGTCCTTGATGGTGGTGTCCTCGATGGTGGTATCTCTGATCGAGGTGCTAAGATGTAGGTGGATGGTGCAGCAGCTCTCATTATGACCATAAATGCTCTAGTACGTAGAAGTACAATAGCTGGTGGTAGTGGTAGTAGATGGGAAGTAAATGGTGACTCGGCTCTCAACCGGATCATAGCAGCTCTGTAGCCCAAAGGGTGGGTAGGACTAGCAGGTAGCGGTGAAGGTGATATAGGCAATGGTGATGATACTGGAAGTGGTGGGGATGGTATCTGTGGTAGTGGAGAGGATAATGAAGTGAGTAGTGATGATGACGGAGTAGATATGGAAAGTAGTCTGTCAACCTCTACCTCAGACGGGAATGGTATAGGTGTTTGAGCTCGAATAGACATCCTATTAGTGGTACGATATGCGGGTGATGGGACAGAGTCGGCCGGAGCTAGGTGCTCCTCCTCCTCCTCGCTTCTTCTTCCGGGAGGGACTCTCCTCCTCTATCATATCTGTCAGCGGGTATAATAAGATGGTCGTCTCAGGATCTTAAACCATCCTCCATCGGATGCTTCCTCGGGGATCTGACTCAGTACATTATAACCCGGTGAAAACAGGCAATGGGTGAGACAGCAGCATGCAGTGGCTGCTCCTCAGCTGGAAGCACATCATCCTCAGGTGGCATAAACTTTGGGTATACAGGCTCAGGAACAAAATCTGATGGAGGTGGCTCCTGCATAGCGGCCTCTACATATGCATAAGGGTCCTCTGGCATCATGGGCAGTCCATCATATCCTAATACAATGACTCCTGGAGATCTTACATCCAATGATTTTCCATCTTCACTAGATATGGATGTGCTACGTGACAGTGGAATGCTCGAATCCGACATGACAAAATGTTTGAAAAATCAAAAGTAACTTATATAAGTATTAATATAAGACTCTTATTGTAATATACGTAATATATATTATATACACGTATATCAATCATGAATGCATCTAGTCTAACCAACTAATGCAACAACTAGTAAGTGTATGTCCCGTGAAAATCCCTTTGTATAAATGCAATGTTTGAAAACGGTTATAGTCCAAGTAAAAACATTTGACCTGGTTCTCTATAACCTTGGCTCTAGATACCAATCTGTAAAACCCCCAAATTGGGTCGTAGCCAAGAGTGTTACTTCATAGATTCATTAGCACTAATTTTTATTATATATATAGATATCATATATATATATATATATATATTTATATATATATTTATTGTATTTTTATATATATTTATATAAGATATGGACCTTAAAAAGAATCGTAAAACTGATACATTGGATTTAAACTCTATATCTTGATTTTTGTACTTTGACGTAGCACCCTATTGTTACCTTTCCGCTGCGACCTGATTTTGGGGGTGTTACACCCCAAAATGTAATGCGACCAAATATTTAATGCACATGACTTCCAAAATAACTACTACCAATGTATCTCTTGTCTTGTACCTCATTGATCTTCTGAGAAAACATGCTTTAAAACATCAACAATAGTGTTGGTGAATTCATAGGTTTGTAAAATGTATAATGTAGGACCACAAGATTTCCTAAGTGTATGATAATGCAACATATGCAAACATCACAAAAATGTAATTACGTTTCCCTAAGCTCATGACACTGAAGCTCGACATAAATGAATTGCAATATAAATTGCCAACATTGCCCGTGATGATGTTCTAACCCGCAACATCCCAAGTCCGACATGGTATACGTTCATTTGTCCAGTGATAGCTAATCACCCAAACGGGGATGTCAATCTCAATTAGATCATTCATAACATTCGCGCTCACATAGTAATTGACAGTTCATGATTGTGGCTCAGAGGGTTATCGCTGCTTAGGCAAACACGTAATCATAATGTAAAAATGTCCACTTGTGTCCAATTGTAAAATCATGCATGTTTCTCACCCCAAAACTTGTAAATCATTATAAATGTAAAACGTGGGGCTATGAACTCACCTCAAGTAAATGAATCAACAAAAATATATCAGATGCGTGAAAAAACGTCACATATGTGTTCGATGCAACCTAATTAATTATAGGTCGTATGAGTACTAAGTACTTTGAATAACTAATACTGTATATAATTCTATATAGCTACATCACCATCTAATTGTAATTTAGAAATAATATTTATAAAGTTAAAATGTTTATAAACATTACCTTAGTAAAAATGTCGTAACTTTCTTATTTTAAGTCCGTTTAGTACATTCTTTATGCCCACGCTTTCGTATTATAAAGATATATCAAAATATTACATTTTAATATTTTTAACCCTCTGGTCAACAGTGATTTTTACTGTTCATTCACTTTACAAAATTATTTTTATAAATTTAATTATCGTAATTCTCGTAAAAGTCATATCTTATTTGTTTTAACTCCGATTTTAGCGATTCTTTCGAACACGTCTTCGTAATTAAAAGTTCTATCTAACTAAAATATTTTCCAAAATGTTGCTAATATGAACAGTACTTTACTTTTATAAAATTATTTATTATCGTAAACATAAAAAATCCATAACTCCTTCGTTATTGATCAAATAATTATGATTCTTAATGTTTTGGAATCCTAAAAGTATGTACTTTCTGTGAAAAATAATCATATATTATTATCAGATGTGAAAAATAATAAGTTTTTATAAAATTGTTTTTATAAAAGCTTTTATTATCGTAAACTTGCAAATGGCGTATCTCCTTCGTTATAGCTCGGATTTTCGAGTTCTCTATATGCCTATGATTGTCATGACATATAGTATTTTATAAAAACATAAAAAATCTTATTTTTGAATTTTAAACAGAAAATTTTGATCATTAGGCTTAAATGTTTATAAAACTTGTTTTTATAGGTTTTTATTTTAGTGAATTTGCTATATACTTTAGGTCCTTTAGTCCATCATTTGTCCAAAGATACAAGTTTTTACATTTATTTATTTGTAACTTTAATAAGTAAACTTTTAAACCATTAATTTATATACACTTTTTATAAATTAACCAACACTTGTATAATGCTTATACTTCTATTACAACATGTTCTTAACATCAACATAACATATGACAAAGTATATCAAACCATGATCAAGAGTAAAAATCCATTTTACATGTTAATATGTTTCCTAGATGGTGATTTACTATATAAACATCATATACACATAAAATCACAAATGTAAAGAGTGTAGGGTTTTTAGATGACCTTAGGATGAAGTATGATGAAGAGTAACAAGTTCTAAACCCTAGTTTAGAATCAAAACCCAAGCTTCCAAGACTATAAAACCTTAACTTCCAATGAAACCCTAATCTTGCACCTTTCTTGATTTACCCTTTTAAACACTAAACCAAGCCTTCAATACACCTTAGAATACCTTAGATATGATGTTAGAATACTAGAATACTTTCTAATGAAAACTGTATGAATTATTTATGAGGATTTGTGTTTGGCCGTGGGCTAGGGAAGGAGAACAAGAGAGATTTGTGTTGGTTTTTACTTAAGGAAGCTACATATGTGATATCTAACTAGTTATGCATGTATATATACTACACCTTAGTCCAAATTGCTATTAGAAGTGGTCAAGACTAGAAGAAAACAATGGGAGTGAATTAAGGAAGGTCTTGGTCAAGTTTACTAGTCATTGAACTAGGTATAAAGAGTTATTCAGTTGTACATGGTACTAGTTGGTAATTTGTGTGCTTCATGTCCCCTTAAGACTATGTTGTTGTCCGAAAAATAAAGGGGGGGACTAGTTGCATCTTTTTGTTGCATACTTGTATTACTTGGAGTTTTTAAGGTGTAAATTTTAAGGGTAGAAGTATAACTTGTAAAGTGTATGTTCTAGTTGGTTTCTTTTATGTATAATTCGGCTACCATGAATAACATAGGTGAAGTTTTATAAAACTTTGGGTATTGGGTATAAAAATGGGTATTTGTCGAAGCGTAGATAAGTTTTGGTGGTTCCGTGAATGCCTAAATGTATTTTATCGCGAAACGTAAACACTTTACGTAACCAATAAAAATAAAATGTGCAAAGTTAATAATTATCCTCTAAATAATTATCTAACACTTGCTTGACGTAAACATTTAATTGTTTGATGCCCGTTTACGTTGAATGACATTTTTTTAGTTTACGCGATTTAACTTAACGATTAAAATTAAAAGCAAACGCGTACGAGACTAAAAATAAATTGTGAAATAAATCACGTCGTAAATGACCTGACAACACGGGGTGTTATACTGGTTATCACCAACTCAGAGTTCGTGACGAGGACATTCCAAAGACGGCATTTAAGACTCGTTATGCCCACTACGAGTTCCAAGTAATGCCTTTTGGATTAACAAACGCACCGGCGGTATTCATGGACTTGATGAATCGGGTGTGCAAACCATACTTAGATAAATTCGTGATCATTTTTATCGATGACATCTTGATCTACTCCAAGAGCAAGGAAGAGAATGAAGAACATCTTAAGTTAATTTTAGAGTTGCTTAAGAAGGAAGAATTGTACGCCAAGTTTTCAAAGTGTGAATTTTGGCTGTCGAAGGTACAATTTCTTGGTCACGTGATTGATAGTGAAGGCATTCACGTGGACCCAGCTAAGATTGAGTCAATCAAGGATTGGGCATCGCCCAAGACTCCGACAGAAATTCATTAATTTCTATGTCTTGCCGGCTATTACCGACGATTTATCGAAGGTTTCTCGAAGATTGCCAAACCTATGACGAAGTTGACTCAGAAGAGCGTGAAGTTCGAATGTACTGAAAAGGCAGAAGCTGCATTTCAACTGTTGAAGAAGAAATTGTGTAGTGCACCGATCTTGGCTTTACCCGAAGGTAGTGAAAACTTTGTGGTTTACTGTGATGCTTCTCACAAGGGGTTGGGCGCGGTTCTAATGCAAAAGGAGAAAGTCATAGCCTACGCATCACGCCAACTCAAGATTCACGAGAAGAATTACACTACACATGACTTAGAACTTGGAGCGGTGGTGTTTGCTCTCAAAATGTGGAGACATTATTTGTACGGCACGAAGTGCGTTGTGTTCACTGATCATAAGAGATTGCAACATATTCTTGATCATAACGAGTTGAACATGAGACAACGTAGATGGTTGGAATTGTTGAGTGACTACGACCTGTGAAATTCGTTATCATCCGGGAAAGGCGAACGTAGTGGCGGATGCTTTGAGCCGAAAGGAACGGATTAAGCCACTACGAGTTCGAGCCTTGGTTTTGACGACTAGTCTAAACCTTCCTGTGCGAATTTTAAATGCTCATGTTAAGGCGAGAAAGGAAGAGAATTATGGAACCGAAGATTTGGGTGGTATGATTAAGAATATGGAGCCCCATACGGATGGAACGTTATGTTTAAGGAATAGAAGTTGGATACCCTGTTTTGGTGACTTGATAACTCTGATTATGCACGAGTCGCATAAGTGAAAGTATTCGATCCATCCTGGATCATACAAGATGTACCGAGACTTGAAGAAACTGTATTGGTGGCCAAATATGAATGCTGAGATTGCCACCTACGTCAGTAAGTGTCTGACTTGTGCAAAAGTAAAGGCCGAATGCCAAAAACCATCTGGTTTGTTGGTTCAACCTGTGATCCCGATATGGAAGTGGGAAAACATTACAATGGATTTCATTACTAAGTTGCCAAAGACGTGGTCTGGTCAAGATGCAATTTGGGTAATTGTTGATCGACTCACCAAGTCTGCTCATTTCTTATCAACGAAGGAAACTGACTCAATGGAAAAGTTGACGAGACAATACTTGAAAGAAGTAGTCTCAAGACATGGAGTGCCAGTTTTGATTATTTCTGATCGAGATAGTAAATTTACATCTCATTTCTGGCAATCGCTAAACAAAGCTTTAGGTACTCAATTGGATATGAGTACGGCTTATCATCCACAGACGTATGGTCAGAGTGAGAGACCCATCCAAACCTTAGAGGACATGTTGCGTGCTTATATGATTGATTTTGGGAAAGGTTTGGATAGACACCTACCTTTGGTGGAGTTTTCCTACAACAACAGTTACCATACGAGTATCAAAGCTGCACCGTTTGAAGCACTGTATGGCTGAAAATTCTGATCACCTGTCTGTTGGGCTAAAGTTGGAGATGCTCAGCTTACTGGCCCAGAGATTATTCATGAAACCACGGAAAAGATCGTACAATTCAAGAAGCGTATTCAAGCGGCACGTGATAGACAAAAGAGCTACGCTGATAGAAGACGTAAGCCATTGGAATTTCAAGCTAGAGATAAGGTTATGTTGAAAGTATCGCCGTGGAAAGGGGTGATACGTTTCGGCAAATAGGGGAAGCTAAATCCTCATTATATTGGACCTTTCAAAATCCTTGCTAGAGTGGGAACAGTTGCATACCGACTTGAACTCCCAGAGCAACTAAGTCGGGTTCATAGTACTTTTCACGTGTCTAATTTGTAGAAGTGTTTCTCCGACGAACCCCTAGCTATTCCGTTGGATGAAATCCAGATTGATGACAAGCTTAATTTCATTGAGGAACCGGTTGAAATCATGGATCAAGAAGTTAAAAGACTAAAGCAAAGACGCATCCCAATTGTGAAAGTCCGTTGGAACTCAAGACGATGTCTTGAGTTTACTTGGAAGCGCGAAGACCAAATGAAAAAAAAGTATCCTCATCTTTTTGCTAACCCTACACCTGCGTCTAAAGTTACGTTTTAAGCTTTGAGGATAAAGATCTTTTAACAGGGGAAGGATGTCACACCCCGTAAAATTTCAGGTCAATATTTTTAAACTTTTTCGATCATTATTTTTGACTTTTATACGATACGTTTGAATCTGGCAATTTACCGGGAAGTTAACCCGCGTAAATCTGAAAAACGTCATCGGATGCGTTTCGACTTCGAATTATGATTAGTCTAGATATTATATGCATTACTTTATTTTTTCTAAGTGGTTCATAGATTACGATCACTTTCGATACTTATTTTTACGTTTTAGCGTATAATTTACGTTTTTCGCGTTTTTGATCAAACGGAACCCCGAAAACCCGAAATCTATTCGTGTAAACTTTAGTTATCGTTCATATCGTGTTTATAAGTCAAAATTTTAGTTCATGTCCCCTCCCCCTCTTATTATTTTTGGACGCCTAAACCCAAACCAAAACAACCATAAGTCCTAAATTAATTCAAAGGTATCTTTTTTTGAATTTCTCATGCATGTGAAGGATAGTGACACATGAGAGTGTCATTCTCATGCACACTTACCATGCATTACCACTATGTGAACTATTACACTCTTGTAAGACTTGGACTAAGACATTTGACCATCTAATCTTGCATAACTAGAACCATGATCCAAAAATTTAAACCAAATGGTCCTTGTGGTGAGGTTCGGCTGAGTAAACACATACACACACTTTTGGTGTGTGTTGGTCACATGTACAATCCAAGACATACCCTAAACCCTAGTTACTTCCTATATAAACCTCACATATCACAACTTAGGGTTTCACTCTTCATTTCATAGCCTTAAAATTTTCTTTTTCTCCCTCTTTTCTTCTCTTAGCTCACGACAAACAAACACCCTCTTAGGGTTTTCATTTCTTTAATTTAGTGCAAGATCCAAGTAAACTAGGTTCATATCTAAGGTTATTTAGGGTGATTCCAAGTATTGGTTCATTGATTCAAAGGTTTATTTCAAGATCTACAAATTATGGTTTGGTTATTATTTGGGGTTTTTCAATATCCAAGTCTTCCATCATCTTCTATCATATTTCTTAAGCTTGTTCTTCATTTTGTAAGCTTACTTTGAAACTTATGCTTTCAATTCTACTTTCATTCATTATTTATTTATGTTCTTGCATAGATCTATAAAGTCCTATGGTGTTTGTGTAAAATTTTCTACAAGAAATGAAATAACATCTTGACATCTTTTATAAAAATAGAAGTAATATGTTTATGACTTTATGATCTTGGTGAGGTGAGTTGAAAAGTGAGTTGCAACAATAGAAATGAAGGGATTAGGTTAGTTTTAGGTGTGGTTTTGTTGTGGATTAGTTGTGAATGGAGATTAGGCTAGATTAGGCACTATTGTGAAGTTTGGTGGAATTTTTGAAAGCGTTTGTGAAATACATAGTTGCTGATCCGAAATTGTTTTGAGGTTTTGGTCGACTTAGGAATGTTTTCATTAGGCGTAAAGGTAGTTTTTGGAGAGCTCGTTTCGAGTAGATAGATTTTCATATATTGTACACTAAAATCGGACTTAAAACGGCCAAGTTATAGCCAAATGAAACTTGAAACATTTTTCGGCAAAATAATTAATGTAGGTGCTGATGTGAATAGTAAAATGAGTTTTCGGACGCTTTCGGGATGATTTGAGCTTTTAAAACACTAGCGAAACATATAGTATCACATATATATTGATTAGTATCATTAGAAACGTCGTTAACATATTTTAGGGAAAGCGTTAAGGTTACTAAAAATAGTAAGTTTAGTGAATATTAGCAAGATAGGCATGGAAGTTAAACGTTTAGGATTCTCTAGTGCGTTTAAGGAAATATGGATTTAGCAAATATAGGGGACGGTATTAACGTCCCGAAACTAAAAACTTTCCTAAAATAGAAACTTACTAAAAATGGTAATTTTTGGTTAAACGCCGAAACTTAACGAAAAACTCTATAATTTTATTTAGTCACGTTTTGTTAATTAAGTCAAAGCACAAACACACATGGATGACTTTTTCACTTATAACGATTCGTACAAGTTTCGTATACTTTCCGTCTTTCTAAGACGCGTCATTGATTTAGGTCGTAAGTAGGACCTCTTGGCATTATACCACTTCATTGATATTTATCTCACCATTTGCTAAAGGTGGGTTCATAGCCCACGTTTTACTATTTCTACTTTACTACTTTGGGGTGAGAACATTGCTTGTTTTTAAACTATGGACACAGTTACTTTACGTTACCTTTTCCTGATTACGTGTTGCCTAAGTTGCGAATAGACCACTAATGCCCGAACTATCATGAACCGTTAATTTCTTAACCGACCGTACTGGTTAAGTGAGCGTGAATGTTGTAAATAAATCTATTAGGACTAATTATCCCTATCCGGGTAAGTAGCGGTTACTATATTCGGGAGACACGAACAAACGGATATATACCATGTGATTTCACTAGGTGATCTTGGTCAGATACCTTTAGGGCAGTTAATTTCTTGATTGGCATATAATATGCTTCTTTGAATTGAGCCTCGGTGTCATGAGCTTAGCGCAACAGTAAATACTTTTTATGTGAAGTTGTATATGTTATAATTGTCGCATGCGTACTGTGAACTTGTGGTCCACTCTTATTACTAAATTCAAACCTATGAATTCACCAACTTTATGTTGACTGTTTTAAGCATGTTTTCTCAGGTGCTTAGCTGGATTATTCTTGAGGTGCTATTTGATGTTGCATGCATTGTCGGGTGTCTTTAAAGAATATTTATCTTTAAACTTATAATATTCGTTGTCTTAAAAACATGTTATGGTTCTGTTGCATTTGTCTTAAGCTTTCGCTGAAACTATTTCAATTATGTTAAGAATATTGTAAAACTTATTATGTTTTAATCAAAGCAACGAGTTATGTTTTATCAAACGTCCATATAGTGGTCGTTTACTTGATCTTATGTGATGTGTATTATGACGTCACGCCCCCGGACACGTGTTTCCGTTCAGGCCTCGTTTGGGGGTGTGATAGGTATCAGGTTGAAAATGTTTGTGTAACTCGGGTTCGGGTCAACTCGATTGACTCGAATAAGGATTTTTTTTTATTTTTTTTATTATAAAGTTTTTAAATTATCTATTTAAAATAGTAAAATAAGAAATTTATTACATTTTACTCATATTCGGGTTAACCCGAACCTGAATAGATCCGACCCAATTTGACCCGAACCAGACTAACTCGAACTCAAATAAGGTCGGGTTCGTGTATGTTATTTGTAGCCTTGACCAGACCCGAATTGACACGAACCCTACCAACCTGGCCCGACTAACACCCGTAGCGGTGACAAATAAATTACGAGTAGTAACTAAAATACACTTATGAGTTGAAAAGGGAAAAATACATATTTGTGAAAAAATATTCCGAAAACTATTGTCATTTCTCTATATTCCCAACCAAAAGTGATGAAAAAGAAGGTTTAAAATTTACACTACCAATTATCCACCTTTTTATTTCTCTCACCAACCAAACAATGGAATTAGATTCATTTTCATTTCTTTTATCTTATTTCTCGCTACCAATTCTTCACATTTGTATTTCTCTCATGTTTGGTAGAGAGAATTTTAGAGATTATAAATGAAGTAGAGAATAGAATTCAAAGAAATAGAATTTTATGAGAAATGTATTGAATTTCACTGTTTGGTAACGCAAGAGAATTGAAATGAAAAATAATCATGAAATATTTTTCTTCCTTTGAAAAACTAAAAATAAAGAGTTATTATACTACGATAATTTCACCAACCTTTTTTTCGAGTCAGGTTACTCGGGTCGGGTTAAGCCTATTCAGACCCGACCCCGATTAAGTCTATTCAGGTCGAGTTACTCGGGTCAAAAATTTTATTCGGGTGAAAAAAGTAACTCGAATGCTAGATAGGGTCGGGTATCAGGTTGAAAAAGTTTGGCTAACTCGGGTTCGAGTCGACCCGATTGACCCGAATATAGATTTTTTTTATTTTTTTAATATAAATTTTCTATTTAAAAGAGTAAAAAAAAGGTATTTTTATTACATTTTACTCATATTCGGGTTGACCTGAACCCAATGGACCCAACCCGAGTTGAACTGACCCGAATTGACCCAGACCCGAGTAATCGGAATTCAAATAGGATCACGTCCGGGTATGGAATTTTTAGTCTTGACCCGAATTTGACCCGATCGAAATTGACCCGAACCGACAACACCCCTACTTGAGACTAATACCACTAAAATTTGTGTGGCATGTGATTCAAACCTCGTGAATTTGTCGGGAAAAAATTGGCAACCATGATTAAAGAAAATAGAAAAATAAAAGCAAAAAATAAAAATAAAAACTCATTTCTCCAAATTCTCTACAAAAATGATGGAAATGAGGATGATAAAAAATACACTACCATTTCTCTACAATTCTCAACCAACTTCTCTTAAATTCTCCACTTTTTTATTTTCAAACAAAAGAATTGGATCCAATTCCATTTCTCTTATTTATTTTCTCTGTACCAAACACATCTTAAGGTTTAAAACTGGTCGACTATGGTTGTAGGGAGTAGAAGTTTAATAGGTTTTGTGTTTTTGTGTTTTTGTTTAGCAAGGCAAATAATGAACCAATGAGTTCATTATATATCCAAGTTGCACTAAAACCCCAGCCCCCACACACCATTCGGTTGACCTACACTTAACACCCCTTAAGTATCATGCATTTTCTATTTGACACAAATAACCTTGTTCATTACTTGTTATTTGTTAAGTTTATAAGTCAGTTATAACGTATAACGGTATAATTAACAACCGTTAGTTATTTCATGAAATATTAATATAATTAATGCATTTACTATAAATAGATTAATCATATTTAATAAAACGTTCACTCGGTGTATACGTGTGTGCCTCCAATAGACTCACATATTTCTAGCCGCATAGTTACCGATTAGACTTAAGCACTACCAATAATTAGGTGCATAAGCAATTTGTATACTTCCTCCTATATAAACACTCTTTGTGATTTACAAAAATAATATCTAATACTTTAGCAACCATGGAACGTTAGATATTTTACTTTGTACTTATTTGGTACTACGTTTGATATAAAGTAAAGAGTGTAAAGGACGACTGTGTGGTAGCGGGAAATGCTCAGCAAGGTTGCCACCTCAGAGGTTAAACAAAGGAAATGTTGCCCCTACCCCTCTTTGCCGCAAAACCTTCTTTATCCACTTGAAAAATAGGGAAAGTTGGATGGTGGATAGAGAAAGTGATGCAGAGGTTTTAGGTGAGGGGAATGGAGGAGACAGAACGGGGGATGATGATGACCTGGAGCTGATGTGAAAGTGAATAAAGAGACGGAAGGGATGCTTCTTTAAATGTTAGAGATACCCTTTACTCATGTGTTCAAGATAATGCACATAAATCTTTGTAATCTATTCGAAAGAAATGTACGACTACTAACTTTTTTGTTTAAGATGGGCTTGTTAAATTTTTTTTTAACATGGGCACATAATCTTTGTAATCTATTCAAAACAATGTTTTTTTAACAACACTTAGACTAAGCGTTATGGTGACCGCACAGGCGACCGTCACCTCAGCGCCAACTCAGTTTTCTCTCTCTTAGACCGCACAAAGACCAAATACTCGTAGCAAGGAGACCGCACGCACAACCAAAAACAACCCTACAAAAAATAAAAAAACACACACAAACACTTCAATTTACTCGATCTGTCAGGCGACCGAATAAATGAAAAATAAGGGAGACCGACCAAATGTTTCGGTCTTCGTCATGGCATGGGACGCGTCTCCCATGAGACACATAGGACGACCGACCGAACCATTCGGTTCCATAACGTTTAGCCTTAGAGATACCCTTACTCATGTATCAACCCATGTTAAATTTTTTTTAACAAGCCCAAGTTTTATAACAACCATAATATGAGGGAATTGATTTGCACACTCATGGTTTTGATTGGGACACTCTATTTTGTGCATAATATAGTTGTACAGTGTTTACAATGTGTTTTATATACTTGAATAGTGAGTGTCCCAATAAAAAAAGAAGTGTGCAAATCACCTCATTCATGGTTTTGATTGGGACACTCCATTTTTGTGCATAATATAGTTGTACAGTGTTTACAGTGCTTTATATACTTGTACAGTGAGTGTCTCAATAAAAAAAAGTGTACAAATCACCTCCCATAATATAAACCTAATACACTATCTCCTAAACATATGCACTCACCAAACCCTAATGAAAACACCGCAACCACAAAATCTGATTTCTTCTCTTTTACCCCAACCTAAGCAAACCAAGAATATTATTTTAACACTTATGAATCTTGTTGTAGCTTTCGGATTAAAGGACCATGAACTGGTATTTCGACTTTGATATATTTTGAACAGGTAGGTGTGTGTCTATATTTAAAAATCGATAATCGGTTTATATAGATCTTTAAAGATCGACAATGGGATGTAAGGGTGTCGACATATATGTAAGGTTAAGAGGCAATCATGATCACCACATCTTGGGAGATGGCTGTTAAGAGCCAGTAAGACATAAAGTTCATATCTGATCGAAGTAAGATGTTATTTCTCTGATCGTGTCTGACTAGCAAAAGAAAAACAAACAAGCTTTATGTCACCGCGTGTGACTCGTCAGACGTCAGAGGCGGTCAGACGTTTTTATGCAAAAACAAACACAGCCTTACACTATTACACACACATCAGTGTGTTTAAAGAGGTGGAGCATAATCTATTCACGTAACTTTACCAGAAAGATACAAGATCCACAAGTCTTAAATCTTCGAGCTAATGAAATTGAGCAGTGTAGGATAATGCTCCAAAAAGAGAGTTGTGTTCAAAGTTAGTAATTCTCTAATCTTCATCTTCTGACATTACACATAATTCGTCAAATTTAATTGTGAGTTTTAACTTACAACTCCAATACTTAGTTCTACATGCCTGCAGTTTTAAAGAATAATACACTAGTTATTACAAACATGTATGAAAAACAAACGCGTAAAATCGTACCAACTAATAATAATAGAGTTGAGACATAAACTCACTTCTTCCAATGCAAGAAAATTAGCCTCTGAGTCTATGACAAGAGGTCTTTGAGAACTGCATAGCCAATCTTGAGTACATATGAGAGCTTCCACCATTCTTGGAGTTAGCGATGTAGAAAGGTATCAAGAGCACGACCGCAGGTGCTAAAACTTAATTCTGAACTGTGGAAATCGGTATCGCAAGCGCATCACAGGCCATTGAAAAAAAGAGCAAATTTCCTTTTTTGTTGATCCTTCCACTGTTGCAAGATATCAAAACTTGATTCATTTGGCTCACATTCATGTGTGTGTGGGGGGGTGCGCTCTAGGATTCGTGAAATAAAATATGTTTTTTGCGAAAAACAAACTTTATTGACCATTTTATTATAGTGCACCATATCATAAAATCAAATTGGTCCCACCTTGAAGCCAAGCAATGTAAAAACCTTAGATCTTCATCTTTATTTTTCTGTGTATAACGACTTTTGTTAAGAAATTTTTTTTTTGCCCCCCGTCGTCTAACTTCCGGGTTCCGCAACTGCTAGTTGTCCCGCTCATTTTTTCTCTCAGTAGTTTCTGAAGTCCCGTGATCCATTTTAAATGTCATGATCAACAGTTGTTGAACATCCATTACGTTTTCACCGTCTTCGTTCTCACCATGATTGGAACGAGAGAAGTGCAACTATTGCTACCTGATGCTTCTGATTTCTTTTTTTTGTCGAGGCATTGAAGAAGCATAATATTCACTGTAGTTTTATCTCTCTGACTCCTACTTCTTGGCAATGAATCCATCATATAAATTGTTGACAACCTATATTCTCGTTTATGCATTACGGCAATTGATAAAAATATGGAGATTGTCAACATTCGACCAATATTATTCATATTTGACCTCATGTGTTTTGCCATCTTCTTGATGTTTTCATCCTTGTTGGCACACTAGCTAGTAATCAACAGCCCCACACCATAAATTTCTGGCACATGGTTGTTACCAGTCACATATCGACATCCTGACAACTTTTTATTAGCATCATAAAGGAATTCTTAAGGAAGGTAAGAAACAACGAACCAAGTCCTATTCGTCATCATTTTGAACACCCACAGACTTGCTAAGCTCCTTAACATTAAGGGCCACCCTTGGATTTCATGTTATTAAAAGCCAGTTGACATTTCAAAGCACTTTGGAGTATCAAGTTGAATTCCATCTAGTTTCAAACATACAAACAATTTGTTTTTGCTTTCTATGATCTCTTCAATAATGCAAATCTTTAAACTTGTTAAGCCTTGCTGGAGAGGATCTAACGTATTTAACAGCGGCACGAACTTTCTTTATGAGAGTTCCAACATCACTCAAACGCTCTTTAACAACCAAGTTCAATATATGAGCAACACATGTATTGTTTCGGATAATTTGGATGTACTAACTTTTCTATGCAATCTAAAAGAAAAAAAGAAGCAAAACAAATGTTGGTCGGTCAAACCCATTTCGATTAGACCCATTTTCAAAACTACTGTGTTTTTTTTACCAAAGTAAAGGGAAACCGACCTGTCAGCCACCATCAACCGGTCTTAAGACTATCAGAGGTAAATTGTGTAACTGAATAATTAAAAGGACATAAGAACATATAGCTTTCTTGGTCAAACTGGGCGATTTTGATGTACTCATGTTGCTTTCTAAATCTTAAAAATAACAAATGCAAGATAAATGTTGCTAATAATGAATAGTTCGATCCACAACAATGTTGGCAACATATCCACCGCCAAACTAAGATTACAACTTTGGAATGAAAAGCAATTCCTAATACAATAAGCAGCTCATACCCATATAATTTGAGCAACCTTTCGACATAAATTAACTAGTACAAGAAAAAACCAAGCCAATTATTCACAAGCCAGTTTTGTGTCGAAACTGCTCAAGCATATGGCAAAAGCTTGAAATGCAGATAAAGGATACCGATAGTCCATAGTAAATATGTCTTTTCCAACTTTACCAAATTGCAAAATCACCTTATCATGAGATGACTGCGGCTGGGCTTGAGCGGTTTGTGGCGCCACTGAGGGATCCACAGCCACCTGAGGAGTGACCGCAGCAATCAGTTGGAAGTTCTTCACAGATGCAACAGTTACCCTGCCTTTAAAATTGAGGCACCAACATTGCAACTGTTCATGCCACCTCGGTTGTTTGTTCTTCAAAACCAAAGGTGCATTTTTCATCTGTTCTCCATTTTGTGTGGGGCCTGCAATGTCAGAAAAACGGGAGCTACCAAACTCGCTTGTGTTATCGATTGATTTGGAGAAAGAGATGCTTCTGAACGAGTCTTCAAAGGATTGTGGGAATAGGCTAGGGTGGTCAGGAATGATGGTGCCACCAGGTTCTAGGGCTGACATAGGGATTGAGTGCATGACGCAGTGCATCCTGCGTGGGCCGCGTGTGCCCAATACGTTTAGCTCGTACGAGATTTGGGCTATGTTGAAGCTTCCTGAGGGAACCTTTGGTGAAACTTTGCGCGAAAACCGGAGACTTGAGCCTAACCGAACAGGTGGGACACTGCTGCTATGTGGCGGTTGAGAGTCATAAATAATGAACTTTGTACCGAGAAAATTCGATCTGAAAAGTAGAAAAAATATTTATGAGTATATATAAGTACACACAGATCCAAAATAAATTTATATATTACACATTGGTAGAGCAAATCAATCAATACACTTCAGAGAGAATTTCATCTATATCGTTACAAAATTACAAAATTACATCACTATCCTTCTTAAACTTCAAAATACTAAAATGTGTCCAAATAAACATTTTATTTATACCTAAATGATTTAATCTATTTCCACCCCGATTTTGATTTAAGTTGGTATATTACGTTTTACTATTCCTCCAAAATTACATACTCGTATATTCTATGGGCTGATAAGTTTTCCTTGCTGCGTCAGTTAGTCTTACTACAGCTTTTAGTCTGTATATTTCTCTCCTAAACAAGTACCACTAATATATGCATCTAGAAAATGGTTGAACCATTTGATATTCTGCCTTTAATCAATAGTTTAGAACAGTTAGTATTACTCTGTGTATTTATGCCTACGAGGGTTTATATATGGAGCACTCCATTATGCCATTAGTCCATCTGCATAGATCCTTTACATCATAAACGTGCTAATAGAATTACTCCAACTGCTATTTTCACATAAACAGGTAGACACTAAAAACAAATCATAGTCGTTAACTTTACGCATCCAATTATTCATACAAAATTAATCAAGACTGAGTGAATGACAGCTTTTGCATTAAAAATTTGGTTAAATTTGACAATAAGAAAAGGATGATGGAAAATTTGGTTATGAGAACAAAGCATGATGAACTCTGAGAATGGGAAAAGGTTTTATTGAGAATTAGTTAATTTTGAAAAGAATCGTAGGAGGGTACTTCAAAGTGTCAGTTGATAACAACATAAGAGTTTTAAAAGTTAATATCATTTAATTATAATAAAAATGTATATTAGGATATGTATGAGTATTTTGAAGTTTAAGTATGATACTGACGTAAGTATATAATTTGTAAGGATATTGATGTAGTTTTGAACCCTCTTCCGTATTTTGATGTTTTGCAAGGACATGGATGAAAGTGCCTAATAACTGTAAAAGACATAAGGTGCTAATGTTTTAAAACTTTTATATAAAACTTAAAGCCTAATATCAACGTAAAATTTCATGTACAGTAGCAAATCTAGGACACAAGGTGCACCTTTCTGAAACTTCTATGAACAAAAGTACCAGTTTTATTATGGTTTAGGTCACTATTAACCTTTTCAGAACCACGCTAAGTGAAATTTTAGGCATTCCAGAACCAAGAAACAAACGAGCATAATAGTTCCAATCCAGTTTCAAAATATGAGCTTTTTTGGCATACTCCGCATACCCCTAACTCAGCTATAAACGGGTCCCTATTAAATTGCGTTAAAAGAACATATGCTCACCTAAACACAGGGGAGTTCACAAGGTGGTCGGTTCGGTTAGTTGAAAGATTTAAACTATCCATCACGAGGAGGGTAATTTATTTTACTACCCGAAACCGAACCATACTAAGCAGGTACCCGAAATGAGTGGTTACCCGCGATCAGGTCGCGGTTAACCATTTTAGACGTTTAATCGAGTTTAACCGTATGTTAATAAAATAATGTAGAACGTAAAATGTCATTTTAGTAAAACAAAATAAAATTGAATAGCTTAAAGTCATATTAAAGTTATTCCGTCACAATAATTACATTCAAATAAACATACATAACAGATTAATAAAAAAAAATTATTTGATGTTTAAAGGTTATGATCACATTGATCAAATTTTCACACATAGTTGTTTAGAAAATGTATACATTAGAAGCAAAAAAAATGTTAAAAAACAAAAGTAGTGCAATAGTATAATCAATACTCTTATAATTATTTGAATATTTAGTTAAAAACTTTCATGAATATTTAGTTAAAAATATACATAAGCCTCACAGGCCACAATCATCACATAGAATGCTTCAAATACTTATCTCCATGTGTCAGCATGTGCAATTAAAGGCACTCAAAAACTAAACCTTCCCCACAACGATACGGGCTTCTACTTTATACTAAGAAGTGACCATTTCAACCCGTCTACTAAGGAGGTGGCTGATTTAAGTTTTATTTCTTTTTAACAAATGAGTAAAAAATAGAGCAGCTGAAAAGGAGACTGGCCTCCTATCATGATAATATAGTGTCTGTGATCATAGAAACTTAACTCGTAGATAGTGTATTAAAGATTTAAGAAATGGACAAACACTATATTTGGGGGTGGCCAGGGAAGGGTCGGAAACGGTCCCGAGATTAACCCGGTGAGGCCGCGTACACCTGAGTCAAAAAAGGCTTGGCCTCCCCGGGTAACCTGAACAAGGAAAACCTCATCCGTTTTTTAAGAAATGGACAATATAGTGTTTGTCAGCCAATGAGTTTTTACCCATTAAGCTATCCACCTACCCACCTGAACCGCCAACCTCTGCCTTCTACTTTACTTGTTCAAAACACAGACTGAACGATTACTTATATTGTATTGGATAGTCAATGATTGCAGGTCCAAGGTGTTCGGTCAAGGCTTGCTTGCTTGCTTATATAGTCGTTATTTATTTACTTAAGTTCATTACAACCACTGCTAGAAACATGGCGAAATACGTAAAACGTGTACCTCACTTTTCCAACGTAACTGCTATTTGACCTTGAAATGTTATCTGCATCCATTGAAATCACATACTCTGTACATGTACTTCTCCTATTCCGTTTGGCTGATAGAAGAAATTTCCCATTCTCCACCAGCAATGCTGCAAAAGCGCAAATACAGCAAATTATCACACCAGAAGCATGACTTTAAACTATCACTAAACTGAGGAGATAGATAGAGAAAAATAAAAAGAGGCACTCAATATTAGAACCTAGACTAGTGCTAACTGATGTGACCTACCAAGGATACATTTAATAAATCACTGTAATGTAATCAGTCTAGGCACAACGCCAATTTTAAGTTATAATAATGTGTTATTCTCAGTTGTGCTTGTAATCATTCATTTAAACAGCTTGATATTTTTATGGTCTACTAAATTGGCCTTTGTTCGTTTCAAGGGGCATTTTTGACATTTAGCCATAAATGCTCACATTTAATTGCATACATCATGCCAAAATAACGCTGCATTTTTTAGGGACTAAGAAAGTGATAACAAAATATGCAAGACAGCTTATAACCCAAATTGCAAGTCAGCATGAAACAAAAACATAAAAAAACAATGTAAACAATATAATAAAGAGTGCAGACTTACCACTACTAAGGCAAAGATAAAGATAATACGTAGAACTAGCTTTATTCCTCTTAATGAAGCACTGAATGGTGGTGTCCCGTGGTCCCGGCTGTAAAAATATTACACAAACATGTATGTTAGATTTCAACAATGTTGATGGCTAGAGATACACCGAGCTATAAGAATAACGGGATAAGATTATTCGATTAAAATTATTGTAATCCATTACAGATTCTTTATTTGGTAAATTCAATTATTTCAGACCACTTACTATCTTTCACCGCACACTAAACCATAAATAGCATTAAAACGTACAGTTCTATCAATCAAGTTGTCCCTTCTAAATACTAATACAAATAGTCATTTTCCATTACAGTCCGACCTTTGCCTCATTCATCACTAAATCTATTGCTTTATGAGAAGGGGTTAGTATACTTGTGTAGAACTAAATCAAGAGTGACTCAAACAAGCGCAAAAAGAATCAGCGAAAATAAATCTAGTAAAACTAACAAATTACCTGTTTTAGAGAAATCGGAAACGTAAGCTTCCCTGATGATTCAGGCGAGCTAACAATTTCTCTGCACATTTCCCTCCATGACCTACAAACAGCTGAACACGCGACAACATGCTTCCGAGCAGGCCAAGTACTTTCGCTTGCCTCTAACCTCTCAATAACATCTCTTAATAGCTCAAGAGGGAGACCATCCCAATGGCTATTAATCAACAAATCCTCGTGGTCATGGTCATCCAACTCATGAGCAGCACTTTGTGATTTACTTCTATTAAGATTCGAGATTCTCACTTCAAAACCTCGTCTAGATAGGCTCCCAATCCCATCTCTTAAATCACGAACTATGCTACGAAATGACATTTATTTTAACCTGAAATGCATGGATTATACATCATATATACAATAGTTTCATGGGTAATCATCAAAAACAATGAAAGCATAGAACTTTTATCTTGATAGCTTAATAACCAAGGAAAAAAGATTTAAAGCAATATAAAGATAAAAAGTGAATAAGATGGGAGGAAGAAAAGCAAAGATAAAAAGAAGATTCTCACAAAAAAAAGGTTCTCAAATGAGCTAATAAAAAATCCTAAAGTCTTTTACTTTAATCATTAATAACTTTCCACCTCCTAAACACATTGCAAAACCGTAAGTCACAGTTCCATTCACAACTTATTTCCGTTTTTTTTTAAAGATAGAAAACATACTAAAGTAAAGTACTTCTAACAATATCAAGAAATGCTGAAATTATATAAAGATGTAACAGCATACATATAATTGCTATCCAACGACAATCAAAGTAAGGTTTCATCTAAACGCCTAAAAGTCAGCAGTCTAATTTTAACATGATAAGAAGACCGAACTCAACGAGTACAAATTGCATCACTTAAAACCTTGAGATTTCAACTTTACAACAACATTATCATTCCAATCTTCGAGACCTAAATTCATAGTCTCAAATCAAACTTAAGACCAAATTACGTAGATATAAACTGAACCCACAAAACTTTTAACATAACACAAGATTCCTAAATAGATAGTCTCAAATCAAACTTACCACCTAAATTCATTGTCTCAAATCAAACTTAAGACCAAAATGTAAAATTGCACATAAAATCAGAGAGTCCTAAATTAATATTGTTAAAAAGGATAAAGAAAGATACTTACTTGAGGGAAATCTTGTAGAAGAATTGATTAAGGTGCAAAGATGATAATAGTTTTAATTGGTTTTAATAAAGGATAAATGAAAAGAAATGAAATGAGGAAGAGAAGAAGAAGAAGAAGAGTAGTGATAGAGAAAGATTAAAGATCCTTAGCTTTCTGACGCGGTTTCTAAACAAGAGTCAAATGCTCTGTTCCCGAGTTTTGAAAAGCAATAAAAATGTGCAGAAAAGAAGAGGAAATTAATGTTATTTCGTGTTCCCGAGTTAGTTCCGGAATTAGAGAGAAAAAAAAGAAAAAACTAATGATTTTATAAATACAACCTTTGTTGTATAAAAAATATTTTATATGTTAAGACATTTAAGTTAATTTATTAATTATAAGTTTCTTTATTTACTTTCTCTCCAAATCATCCCACTTTTAGAAAGGAGATTTTAGAGAGAAAGTGAGGTAAATTTTCTCTCCATCTATTTTCTCTTCTCTGCTTAAAAAAACTCGAAAACATGAATTTATTATGATTTCCTTCCACTTCTTTTCTCTTCTTTCAAAAATATAACTCAGAAACGCCGTGAAAGGGAGAGAGGGAGGGACGGACCTATTGTATTCAATTCGGTTCACGAGGAGGAGGGCCTTCAACTTTAAACTATAACTAACCCACTTTCTTATAGTACATGACATGAGATGAATTGAGATGTTTTATTCTTTCCGTAAATAACCTTTGACTATGTTACACTTTGGTGGTAATTATGGGTTAATTCATACCTATAAAATGTAACAAAGTGAGGGTTTATCATGACATCTATTTCATATGATTAAAATGACAAAATTTAAGATTAAAAGACGCATAAAAGATTAAAAGTGTAAATTTACTAAAAACTCACTGAACCCACTCCTTTATTATTTGTAGAGTTGCAAATTTTGCTCAAATTGAGATTAGTGGATGTTTTTGGCATTTTTGTATGTTTTTATACGTTTTCATACGATCTCGTCTGTTTTCGTACGTTTTTTTCTATTTTCCCACGTTTTCGCACATTTCCGCAAGTTTTCGCCCGCTTTCGCACGTTTTCGTTCGTTTTCACACGTTTTCGTCCGTTTTTCCACGTATCGTCCGTTTTCGTAACGTTTTCATACGTTTCATAACGTTTTTCGTCCGTTTTCATATTTTTTTTGTCCGTTTCTCCGTCCGTTTATTATCTTTTTCGTCCGTTTGTACATTTTCACATACGTATTTTACTTTTCGTCCGTTTCTTTTTTTTTCTGTTCCTCTTTTTTTTTTTTCTTTTTATGTTGTTTTTTTATTTTTTTTTTTTCAAATTTCTTTTTTTTTTTTTTTTTTTTTTTGTTTTTTTTTTTTTGATATTTATATTTTTACTTTTTATTTTTTTGTTTTCATACATTTTTCGTCCCGTTTCAATAACGTTTTTTTCGTTCGTCTTTGTATGTTTATGTCCGTCTTTATATGATTTTGTCCGCTTTTATACGTGTTCGTTCGTTTTTGTACGTTTCTGCACGTTTTGTTTTCGTGCGTTTTTGTCTGTTTCATACGTTTTTGTATATTTTATATGTTTTCGTCCGTTTTTATCTGTTTTCGTATGAAAACATAAAAAACGTTTTACTATTCGAGAATCATTATCAGCGTGTTTTTCTGATTAATTTTGATACATTTTGATACGGTAATGATTTGTGTGATACTATGAGAGATTACAGTTAGGTTCAACTAAACACAAGAGATATTATGCCTATAAGATGCTTATGTTAGATTTGTGATGGATGCGCTAGTTGTTTCATAAAATACCACATGTGATATTCCAAAGAAAGTAAACAGGCATGGATACTAGTCTAACTTCTTTGAAATATCAAATGTGATATGACATAAGAAAAAAAATTATGAACCCATATATACGAGTTACAAGTTTAGTTTCTTTGTAATATCAAATTCTAATAAACTATATAGAAAATAACTTTTTAACTTATGTATAATATCTCATGTGATGCAGATGTAAATGATGAAACTCAAACACATTAGCTAGAAAAGTAATTTCTCATGAGATAGAATAATGATGGAATAAAGATGATGATGACGGAGTTGGCAAACTAGTTTGAAGTTGATCATCCAAACGAGGAAGAAATGAAGCAGTTTGGGGAAGAACGAAGAAGGAGAATGATTATAAAAGAAACTGAAAAAAGTGCATGTTAACTATTGTACACAATGATGCAGACTTAGATGCTTTTGAGTTATATATATATATATGGTAGCGTTATTGTGGTGAACACTTTAAAGTAGAACATAATAGGCACAGTTGTGAGCCATTGGATCAACCATTATAGATCATAATTAATTATAACTAAATAAATAGCTTATAATGGCAATTTTGTAATTAAGTTAAACACAATACCCTTTCTAAATGTCACATATTAAATGCCGAATTTGAAATCACATGAAATGGTCAAAAGATACACATTGACTATTAAATGCAGAATTTGATCGCATTAATTGGTCAAAAATACACATTGACCAACTATGACTTTATATAAGTGACACATTATTAGTGACAAATTTTTTTATTTTATTTGTTTTTTTATATTAGTGACACATTATTAGTGACATATTTTTTATATATATTTTCTATATATTAGTGACACATTTTTTTAGAAATTTGTTTTTATATATTAGTGACACATACTTTTTATATATTAGTGACACATATTTTTTTATTTGTTTTTTTATATATTGGTGACACATTTTTAATGACACATTTATTTTTTTAATTAGTTTTCTATATATAAGTGACATATTTATTTTTTTATTTGTTTTTTATATAATAGTGACACGATAACATTGATACGTTACCTAAGAAGTAAAATACAAATATAGAGTATAAATCAATTGATAGAAACTTTCAGTGTTTTCATGTGTATCAAAATTAATGCAATGTGACGTTTTAAGCACAAATAATTATGCCAAAAGTAACTGACATTGCATTAATGCGATTTCATGTGCATTAAATCGTTTTCATTAGGTATAAATCATTAATGACACAAAAACTTTTAGTGATTAATAAATGTGACGTTTTATTAGGTATAAATGATATGAAAAAAAGTCTAAAATGCCCTTTTAGTGTTTTTATTTTTTATTTAAGAACTAAATTCAAAAAATCCACATGTCATGATTTTATTGGTGCCTATTGTAGTCTACTTTAAACTGTTTACCACATGAACGCAAATCTATATATATATATATATATATATATATAACATATATATAGGAAGGATGGGGAAAGTGTATCCTCCAATGAGAATTCAGCAAAACTCCATGTAATTCATTTGACTGCCAACTATGACCATTCATATGTCGCCACATAGAACATTTTTTTGGCAATACTTATGGTAATTATTTTGAAATGCTCCTCCATCTGTTTTTTTCGGGACTAACTTTTCAAAATCATTATCCTTAAAAATCATTCTCTAATCTAAAATCCCCAATTCAATCGATCAAAAAACAAAATCATTACCCCGCACAAATAAATCAAATGAATCCGGAAATAAAAACTTGAATGAAATCCTAACAACACATTCAGATCATCATCATCACTTATTATTATTCAAAATCAAAACCTTATTCTATAATCCTCAAATCATTTGAATCATCAAATCAATGAATCAATAAAAACCAAACACAATCGGGGTTCATCTGTTTACTAATCGATCTATCTTTCTTGATTTTTTTATTGCAAGACCTTCTCAATATTCTTCATCTAAGCAAAATCTAAGGTTAGTCTATTTTTATATGGTTCTATTAAACGTTTCATTATCAATTGTGTTGATTTATTATAAGTAACTTTAATACAAGGCTATGCTTATTTGTTGAACATCAATTGTTTGATAAAATGTCTTATTAAACGAAACTTTAAAAGCAGTCATATCCCCGACTCTCGAATGCAAAAACATAAAATCTACAACAAGTATTTATCTGTTGAGGTATTTGTTTTTTAAGTATTGCACATGTAATTTTTATTGGCTTATTTTGCAACTTCAAAGAGAATGTCAATAAGGCTAATTTTGCACATAAACAGTTTGTATTTTGAACAAACAAAATTTTTTTATCATCTTTTGGCATTTCACTAACCTTTTTAATTAGCATATTTAAGGATGGAGAGTAGTTAAGTAACAAGATTTTAGGTTCTAAAACATGGGGGATGTATGACTCAATATGCACCTTTTAGACTCATATTCTTTACTCTTCCAGATGTTTGTTTTCAATTGAGAATCGTTTATGTGATAATATTTGATTATTTATTTGGTTAATGGTTGATGTAGGGCAACAATGGACAATAAGATGAAACAAATTGGACTTGATGTTACAGGCCGCAAAACAGGAATATGGGAGACAAGCAAAATGAAAGAATTGCCAAATTATCTGGTGGAGTCTCAGTTATCCGGATGTGTTTACGTTTTCTAGGATTTAATTTTAGCTCACCGTGGAAGTATATGTTTGTCTAAGTTTAAAGTGTGTTTCAGGTTGGGGCACAATCAGGAGCCGAACATAAGGAAAAGAAACTGAAAGTAGAAGATGCACTCAATTCAACAAAAAGGTTATTACTAACTATTCTTACTTTAAAAATCACTTTTGGCTTTTTTACATTAAGTGTTGATGTGTCGTTGTGTGGTGTTAAATTATGATTCAAGTTTTAAATTTATATTTTGCCAACTTAACCAAAAACAACACTTTAACGGGCAGAGTACCCGGTCGGTAGGAGTTTCATGGTAAGTAGGGTGTCGATCACTAAAAGGAGGAACACTTTCAATTTATTAATATTTTGGTTTTTCTAATCTAAGTTAGTATAATCTTTGCTAAACCTATATTAATCCTAAATCTAATAGATAAGGGGGTTTTTTAGTCTGAGAGACCGACACGAGTTTGGTGGTGACTAAAACCAATACAAGACACTAAAACTCACACAAGCAAATTAACAAAAGATAAAAGAACGGTCTAGCCAAATATAAGAAAACTGTATTAACCATTATTAATTCAATCAGAACGTTGGGTTGTTTATTAGTGCAATGATTACTTATCTCGAAGCGGCATATCAAGCGTTACTTCTTCCTAAGACCTAGACACGTAGAATTCTGTCACAATTAAACGCATCCGCATAAAGCATCATTATTTGCTGATTATAATCTATCTTAGGGATTAAGGCAATGGTGATCTTGTTAAACCCTAGCTCATAGAGACTTTACCCACTTACTGGTTAATGGAAATTCATACACTAGTAGTCCACTAACCAAGTCTTTACCAATTGATTAGAACGTACTCGTTGATACCAAGGTCACCTTATGGTCCAACTAAGCTCACAATCTAATGGCAAAGATAGGTCGTTAATTGTGATCATATTGGTCTAGATGTATAAATCACTATATGGAGAGCTATCCCGGTATCTAGATTACTTGGTCCGTATCACTAGATCCAGTTGAATGATAGGTCGCATACAAAAGCACGTAAACAAGTATAAATTGATAAACATAAATAAGCAATCAACGATAAATTAAGAAATCGAGATAAACAAACCAAACATTAAGATCTTTATAATAATGGCTAATACCCGAAGGTATTAGCCTTCAAACGTCATAATTAATGCAAAAGTAATGATTTAGCCAAGGTAAACTAATCGAGTTAACGAATGATACTAAAAACTGAACGATTACAAGAGTATAAGAAATTACATGTTGTCTCCTATGGAATTAATCGCGTTGCTCGACCTCTTCTGCTCTTTTTCTCCTCTGAAAATTGACTTTTATGGTTTAGGTATCGAGAATATGATTTAGCACACCTAAAACTCGTTTTTGAGTTTTCTATTTATAGGGTCTGAAGTCAGTTCGATATGGCGTATCGAATGGGTTCGATACGGCGTATTAGAGGTTTCTTAGAGTAGTGACCACATTTGATATCTTCCAGAATATTTTATTCCTATATAGCTTGAATACGGCGTATTGCCTTCTTCTGGATACGACGTATTGGATCTTGTTTCCTTCGTGGTCTTTGATGAGTGCAGGCACGAATACGCCATATCTTCCTTGATGGATACGGCATATTGGTTTTTAGAATAGTAATCTTCAAAATATCTTTGTTTAAGCTCCAGAATGCGTGCTTTTTAGTTAACTTTCACCAAGTACTCCATAATTACTGCAATTCTCAAATATAAACGATTAAGTAACAATTCTTTGCAATAATTATACAAAATGGGTTAATTATATGGGATAAATAATGCTATAAAATAGACGTTATTTGATTTCATCAAATATCCCCTCGCTTGAATCCTACTTGTCCTCTATTTACACAGATAAATTTCGGAAAATATTATGTTGTTCAACCCAACCTGTATTATTCCAACCCATACCCAAAAATGCATGTTTTGCCCACCCATCCCATTATGTAACCTCTATTAACTATACATGCTTTCTGCTATTTACTCTTAAGTTCAAATTTCTTAGAGTTTCACTTTTCTGTGTGCATAAAAACACAATGTAAATGAAACTCTAAATGCAAGTCTCAAACAGAAGCAATAGCACTATAGTAAATATCAGTTACTATCATTACAGTAGTATACACAGCATTGTGAAAAAGAAGTACTATATGTCTCGGTATCAATCTGCTCCGGAAGCTCCTTTATGTCAACCCAACCAAACACCTCTTTTCTTCATTGTTTTCTTTACCCAACAAATACAATCGTTTATAAGGGATGTCAAATGTGATAACCGCACTACAACCACTTTATACACTCCAACAACAAATTTGATAACTGCCCTAAACTGAGGAACAATCACCAGTGAAAATACCATAGCCTTTAGGAGCACCATTTTCCCAGTTCCTATCATATCAGTTTCCATTAGCCCATATATTAAAACCCCTAGCCTTTAGAAGTTTATAAAAATGTATCCCTAAGGATTTTTCCATTAAAGCATTATTTGATCTATTACAAGTACACAACCAAACACCTCACGAAATAGAAAGATGAAATCACTCAAATCACTTAACTAATCTATGTGGTAACATGTAACTAATTTGCTCAATTGCTCGGTCGTGACGAGTATCCTATTATAGGCTTGGCAAGGATACACATCTCCACCACTAGATCAAAGGAGTAACACGTTTATAAAGGTAAAATGGGTTTTTATAATAAGGCTTAGGGTTAATCATTCTACAACCTTTTACTAAAAGTACCATACCAACAAGGCAGCTGAAGCGCACATTGTCACACCCCCAAACGACGCCTGGACGGAAACACGTGTCCGGGAGCGTGACGTCATAATATACATCACACAAGATACAAAGAACGACCTCTAAGGGTACGTTTAGAAATCTAACTTGCATTAAACAAAATAGTTAAAGTTTTACACAGGTTCATAGATAATATGCGGAAGCGAATAAAAGGTTTTAAAGTTTGACAACGATGTTAACATAGATATTAATAAGTCTTTAAAATCAGCCCAAAGCATGACAACACCATTAAGCAAGCAAACACATCCATAGCTAAGCACATGAGAAAAACATGCTAAAATGTCAACATAAATTGGTGGTGAATTCATAGGTTTGGATTTGATATAAGAGTGGACCACAAATTTTGCAAAACGCATGTGACTATTATAACATATACAACATCACATAAAAAGGCATTTACGTTGCACTAAGCTCGTGATAGCGAGGCTAAATGTAATGGGAGCATGCAAAATGCTAACTAAACTTACCCTGACGGGTGCCAACTGTGCTTCACTGTATCACTCGACATGGTATACGTCCATTGATCATGTAAGAGCTACTTACATGGACGGGGATGATTAGTCCCAATAGATCTATTTACAACACTCACGCTCACTTACCAATCCAAATGATCATAAGTAACTAACGGTTCATGATAACTCGGGCATACAAGTTTCAACATTTGCTTAAGCAACACGTAAACAAGATTGGGAAAAACGTAAAGCATTTGCGTCCAATGTTTAAAAGCAAGCAATGTTTCTCACCCCAAAAAGTAAAGCAAGTTGTAAAAACGTGGGGATATGAACTCACCTTAGCAAGATGAGCGAACGATAAATCACGTAAAGGAAAGATGATATAGAAATCTAGCCGCGACCTAGATAAATAACGCGTATTAGGAAAATGGAAAGTATACTAAATATAACACGAAACGCTTAATATAGAAAGACATCCATGTGTGTTTGTGTTTTGGTTTTAGTTATATAGTAAAATGTTTCAGTAAGAAAAGTATACAGGTTTTATAGTATACGTTACGCCATGTTATAGAAAATTTCTCTTTTTGGAAATAGCTATCTTAGGAAAGTCTATGTTTTCAGGGACGTTAATAAACCGTCCTCAAAATATTCGATATTCCATTTTAGTCAGAACGTCGTTACTTAAACCTAAACGCCTAACTTCCAGGTCCATCTCGCTAATAAATATCAAAAGTTACTATTTTTAGAAGTTTCCCGTTTTAGAAATCCCGACAACATATTTATGACGTTTCAAAAGTTTCTACTTAATATACTAGTGTCTATATACGTTTCGCCGATGTTTTAAAAAAGCCTCACATATGTCCGAAGTGCCCCGAAAACTCTTTTTAATTCCAATTCAGCACCTTATTAATGAATTTTCCAAAAAGTGTCAAAATTCATTTCCGTCAAAACTTGGCCGATTTAAATTCGCTTTTATGTTCGATATATGAAAATCTATCTATTCAAAACAAGCTCTCTAAAAACTACCTCTTAGACTAATGAAATTACAATGTAAGTCGCCCAAAACACTCAAAAACTAAATCGATCACATCCATTATTTCACAAACGCTCCTAAAAATCCAACAAACTTCAAATATGCCTATACTAACCGAAGCCCTTTACTTACTAATCCATCCAACTAAATCCACTCTTAATCTATCCTAAATCCAATCAACACTTGTTTTGCAACCCACATGTTCAGATCATCCCTTCCAATAAGCAAAGTATTAATACAAAGAACACATGAAAACTTTATTAGTTTATAAACCCACTAGTTTCTTTTGAAAATAACACAAACACTAAGGATATATATAAGACTTGATCAAGAAAAGAGAGAGATAAAAGAAAGATCAAAAACATACTTACAAGAAGAAGAGATATCAAGATGAAAACACATGATCTAACTATGAACACCTTAGATCTTAAACCCAATAACAAATCTTGCAAAAACTCACTTGATAAACCAAAGCCCTAACTATAGATCTTGAACAAACCCTTGTAATCAAAGAACCAATACTTGAAAACACCTTAGATATGAACAAGAATCAACCTAGAACACTTGGATCTTGAAGGAAATCATAGAAAATGAACCCTAAGAGGGTGTTTGTTTGGTGCCGTGAGCAAGGAAGAAAGAAAGAGAGAAGAGAAATTTTTGTGAGGCTTGTCTTGAGAGAAATGACCTAGAAGTGTTATCACATGGTATTTATAGGGACAAGGGTTTAGGGTTTAGAGATATTATGTGAACCATGGCTTATGAAAATTTTCTTGGACTCCTCTTGGTGTCCTTGTGATTCGAATGACTAAAGACAAGGGGGGGGGTTCAAGTCTTGATCACTAGCTAACTAAATTAAATCAAGATTCCATCATTTACAGCTAGTGGAATAGTGATCTTCCCATGAGATAGAAGACAAGTACATATCTCATGCATGGGAGCATGCCACCATCTTTGCATGTGAGGCTTGAAATTCAAATTAAAGTAGAAATATTCCACTTTATTTATTTAGAGTGGTTTTGTGCGTAGGGGATTTTGAGTATGGGGAGGGGTACCATGATATTTTTTTGACTATCTAAACCTAGAATACATAACTAAAGTTTACACGAAAAGATTGCGGGTTTCTGGGTCTCCGTTTGACCTAAAACGCTAAAACCGTACGACGTACGCGAAAAACATACAAATCGCAAAAGAAAGTGAACGTAACCTACGTAACACTTTAAAATCACAAAATAATGTCATAAACACGTAGACTAATCCAGATGCGAAGACGGAACCTCCGAATAACAATTTTCCGTTTTTACGCGGTGGGACAACTTCCCGAAAATTACTCTAAGATTCGAAACTAACGTATAAAAGTCAAAAATAATGATCGAAAAAGTTAAAATATTAACAAAAATTTACGGGGTGTGACATCCTTCCTCCGTTAAAAGAGCTTTGTCCTCAAAGCTTAAGACTAACCTTTAGACGTAGATGCAGGGTTAGCAAAAATAGATGAGGGTACTTTTTCTTACATCTGGTCTTCGCGCTCCCAATTAAACTCAGGACCTCGCATAGAATTCCAACGGACTTTCATAATCGGGATACAGCTCTGCTTTAATCGTTTAACTTCCCGATCCATGATTTCAACCGGTTCTTCGATGAAATTAAGCTTGTCCCACAATCAAATTTCGATCAAACGGATAGCTAAGCGGTTCATCGAAAAGACACTTTTCATATTGGAAACGTAAAAAGTACTATGGACATAACTTAGTTGATTCGGGAGTTCAAGTCGGTAAGCGACTGTTCCAACTTTAGCAAGTACCTTGAAAGGTCCAATATAACGAGGGTTCAGCTTCCCCTGTTTGCCGAAACATATCACTCATTTCCATGGCGATACCTTCAACATAACCTTATCTCCAACTTGAAACTCCAATGGCTTACGTCTCCTATCGACGTAGCTTGTTAATACAAATAATGTCTAAAAACGTTATTTATATTTTTCGACCTCTCAACGTTTTGATAATAACAAAATGTAAAAATGTTTACAATAAAATTAAACGTTTACAATTTATTAAATGCGTAAAATTCCATATTCTAAGATAGTGATCACTAAGGTATAACAAACAAATCATTAAAGCAATATTAGTGATTCAAGGAAAAAATTTTCTCATCCATACATTTTACAAAATAATTTTCACAAAATTAATTATAAAAAAATTTCTAAATTAAAAAGAAAATTTTATTAGAAAACTTAAAATTTGAAAATTCAAATTTCTCCTAAAACGTAAGCTTCTATACTAGATACAACCTTCCCCACAAAAAACAAATATAGGGCGCGAGTCTATTCTAGGCGGCCCCTTATAGCCTGGCGGCCGGGGCCTTATAGTATATGGACCGCCGTGACCTGCCACCAATATACCGGTTGCTTTTCCTGTCTATAAATACTGTCCCCCCCTTGCTAAAAATTAGACCTCGTTGCATCGAATTTTCTCCAACACTCAATAATATTTCACCTCCTCCTAAAAACCTTCTTTCTCTCACAAATATCCTTGATCACTAACACTATTATCTTGTTTCAAGTTGGATCTAATCCCTCGTCTCATCTCTCCCTCTCTTCAGTGCAAAGAGAAGAACACATCGTATTCGCCAAGAACGAATGTTGATTAGATGAGTCGCGCCAGCTCCGTACTTCTATGTACCAAACCCTCTATTTGTAAATATCTTGTGTATTTGTGTGATAAGAAATTGTTAAATCCGATGAGTGTAATCTAGTGATTAAGTATTTGTTTGTGAAGTGGTACGATTGGTTATAGCAAAAGATTATTACTCGACATTTAGCTAGTGTCGAAAAAATAACATAGCACGGGTAAACGGTTTTCTCTGCCTAAAGGGAGCTTGTTGACATAAGTAAATCCATCAAGCTGAATTACTCAGTGGAGGTAGAGATAGGCGAAGAGTGCTTCGTAGCCAGAACCACTATAAATCTTGGTATCTTGTTGAGGGTCTGTTCCTTTTCCTTATATCTCTTTACATTAGTAATTGTTTTGATCTATTTTAGTTTAGATAGTTATTGCTTGTTCATATTGTGGATTGGTTAAACATATAACTCGGATCTAAACGTTTTTGAAAGCAAACTTTTAAAACATAAAATGAACCTGTAAACTATTCAACCCCCCCTCTAGTTTCTACAATTGGTATCAGAAGCCAAGTCACCAAGATTTTTTAAAAATAATGTATGTTAAAACTTGATCGATCTATGGATTCCGACAGATATTAGAAAAGTGCAATCCATGCAAAGAACCACAAACCACATTATTGAATGATAGTTTTATTTATTGGAAAAATAGATTCGAGACATATTTAAATCAATAGATCTAGAGCCGTTTGCATGTTAGTTTACCAAGGTGATTTTTTCAACCTATTGTACAAAATTCAGAAACCAAATTAGATAAGTTTATCCATTTTGAAAAACAAACTGATGATCTCAAAAAGAGACGTGCGAAAAATAATAAATCCAAAATGGTTATTTACAATGCTTTTCCAAGAAAAGAATATGAAAGAATTTTCATTGTGTAAAACAACGCAAAAGAAATTTGGGAAACTTTATTTAATCACCCATCAAGTAATAGCCAGAGTCAAAGATTAATGAAATCGATCCTAATTGGTCAACAATATGAACAAGTCATCATTCTGAAGACGAATCTATAGATAGTGCTTTTGGCAAGATTTAATACTATTATTACCAAATCTAAACTCTTGATGAAGGTTATTCTATAAGAACTACTAAGAAAGGTTCTTAAAAGGCTCTACATCCTAATTGGAGAGCAAAGGTCAACAGGCGATTGAAGAAGTTCGAAAGACTTAACGGCACTACCTCTTATGAACTTATCGGAACCTTAAAGTTCACGAAATGATCATCAAGAAAGATTAGCAAAATAGTCAAAGAAAAAAGTTGTAAAAAAAAAACAAAGGAAAAACATAAAATCTAATTGTGCTTTAAAGGCTAAGAAGAATCTATTGATGAGAGTGTTTGACCTCCCAGTAAGCGAAGATGAAGAATACGTCCTGCTGTAAAAGACTTCCAAAAGTTCTTTTAAACAGAGATAGATTCATGAGGACATCCTCGAACGGACAAAAAGACTTCCACAGCAGCCGTGGATGACAAAAAGGGTAAAAGTGATAAAAAGGCTGTTAGATGCGTGCGACCCGGAATCATCTTATTGAGAAATGTCCAAAACCACGAAGATAAAGAACCAAAGAGCTTTTTGTCAGAGGCACTTGGAGCGATATCGTGAAAGAAGAATGATGAAGAAGGTCAAAAACAAAACAATTGGTCTTTACTCATGCATCAAGTGAGTATGATATCTGAATCAACTTATTACTTAAGTGATGAAAACTCAACAATTGATAATTAGCTTAAAGAAACGTATAACGATAATAAGATGCAAAAATGAGGTCTAAAGATAATCACTAAGGAACAATAGGTTAAAAGCTACTAGATATAGTTCTAAAAGCGAGCATTTAAGATTAAAAGATAAGTAATCCACTACTCGAGAAGAAACAAGGGATGTTGAGCTCGATTGTGCAAAACTTCATACTTTAAAATTAGTTTGAAAAACTCAAAAAGTATCCACGAGGATTAAATAAATTTTAAAAAGAGTACACATTGGTTTAAATGAAATGTTTAAGTAATCAAAAACCCTCGGTGATAAACTATTTTCAGGGTTTAAATTCATTTGTGAAGCAACATGCTAGGAACTAAGGAAATTAAGAATTATATAAAAGCTCCAGAAAATGGTGTCCTCTGATGAGGTCCCCATAAATAAGCGACCCCAAAGTAGCCTTAGCGCTCCTAAACTAATTATAGACCAGCCACCACCGCCCTTGATCTGAAAAAGTGTTCTTTTCAAAAATCATTTTGGAGGTCCCAGACCAAACACATAATTGAATATAAAGCCAAAGTTCTCAGTTCTAGTGACAATGAAGTTAAACAAATTCTAAAAGCCATTTCAAAACCTAGAGTTCGATTTTCGAAACCAAATTTTAGATCTAAAAACTCCACCTCCCTAGAAGGAATCAATGATAAAAAAATAATTAATCCGATCGTGCCAAAACACCGCAACCAAAAAGGAACAATTTGGTCGACAAAATGCGACCTCATGGCTTTCCGTAAGCTAGAAGCAACTGTTCCACGTCAAAGGTAACCTGTCATGGAAATGTGTCTCCATTTCCTCATCCCAACCAATTGACATCAAATGCAAGGGATATTTAAGCACTAACGAACTTGGGAGCCCCATAATATGGGGACCCAATGTTTTGAGTCAATGTACTATCTAAATATATATGGCTTTGGTGGCGACTTGGAACCTGCCGAATTGATCAAGGTGAGCGGATGCTCAAACAATAAAATTGATGTGGTAAACGAAAGCTCTTCTCAACGTACAAGCATTAAATGAGTAATGGTTTTTTGTAGTAATCGTCTCGGTACATCATTGTAACGGTACGATGTTCTAATGACTCTCTCAAAATAGATAAATGTGTAGAACAGTGTTGATAACTTAGGATTTAAGTTCTAAGTATATGACAAATATGTGATAATAAGTGAGAGTAACTTTCTCGAACATGATAGTGAAACAACTAAATGTTCAAAGTCATAGGTAAATTGTATGAATTAAGAAACGTATATTGATGAAAGTAGAAATTAGCCAAAGGATCAAATTTGTCTACACGATTGAATGAAAATTTTCACATTGTAGCATAGAGAGATTCGGGTCACTGCAAACATTGCGTGCTCATTAATCGTTTCTCCTAAGGAATTAGTTAGAAAAACCCTACCTAAGCAAGTTGAATCACATTTTTGTGAGCTTGCAATAGGAAAACAAGCTCAGCAGTTCACAAAGCAAACTATAGTCTCAATGACTAGATGCTTAGAACTTCTCCATATGGATCTCTTCGATCCATACGCCGTACAGAGTTATAGAGGAAACCGCTACACCCTAGTCAAAAGTAGGATGACTACTCTAGGTAACTTGGACTAGATACCTTAATGATAAAACCTAAGCTTTTGACAATGTCGAAAAATTAGTAGGAAAATCCATAACCAATTAGGTGTTCATAGTTCAATAAAACCGACCAGTTAAATTTGAGATAATGAGGTGCAAGTTGGAGAGTTTTGTAATGCCAGACATATTACTCAAACGTCTCGCACCTACGCACTCCTCAGAGCAAATGCGAGGGTCGAAAGATAAAATAGGACACGTCAAGAATTTGAGTAACTATGTTGAACGAGCAATCGTACTACTAAAGTTTTTGTGTAACACCCATAGATACGTCAACATTACATGCGCAACCGAATTCTCATTAAGAGCCATGTCTAGGAAAAACACCTTTACGAACTCGTATTAACTTAGAACCTTCGTTATTTAGTGTGAAGTGTTGGAAGCAAGTGCTCCAGTTGAACTCCAAAGACTACCTTACCAAGTTTGACCCAAAGTCCATATGCGAAGGTATCGTTTATGTTATTCTACAAGAAGAGTAAAACCTACACATCCCAAACAAACACACTAGAAAGTCGAAAGAATCACTTAACGTACATTCTGATGAAACTCCTTCACGCCGTTTAAAGACATCACCCTTTGTGTGAAAACTAGATGAAGAAGAACAAATAAGGGTCACCGAATAGAAAACCTAGAAAGATACTTTGTGGATGAAACGTTAAGATTGACGAAATCGTCATATTTAAGGAATCTAGGAACCTACTCCATTAAAAATGTTATAGGAAAACCTGAACAAAGAACCTGAGGGTACAAGCCCAAAACCAAGTATCTTCTTTTGTTTTTATATCACTACAGAACCTAAAATTGAATGAAGCAATTAGGAGATGAAAGTTGATAGTCACCAATCATGAAAATTAAATCATTCATTTCTAACTCCGTTGGAGAGAGTTAGTTCCACAACCGAGGAATAAGACAATCATAGGAACTAAGGGTGTTTAGAAATAAGTTAGACGAGAACGGTGTTGTTTCTTTAAATAAGGCTAGGTTATTTGCACAAGGGGGAGTTTTTATAATAAAAAAGAGAGGCAACATTAATTATGAAACTTATGCTCCAGTTGTCTAGACTTGAGTCATTAGAATATTATGTGCCTAGCATGTGCCTTAGATTTTAAACTATTCCAAATTGAAGAAAAAAGTGCATTTCTGAATGTTTTATCAATGAGGAGGTAAACATGGCTCAACCTCCAGATTCATTGATTTTGAAAACCGGATCATGTTTAGTAACTAAGAATGCTATATGGTCATTTTAACGAGCACTCAAAGCTTGAGATGATAGACTAAAAAGCTTTCTTATTAAACATAATAGAAAATGAAAGTAGATAGACACTCTTTTACTAAAAGAAAAGTACCTAAATCCTCAATCAGTGTTCAAATATATGTTGAGACATTATATTCGGTTGACTTGTCAAATGGTGAGAGGAAATTTTGGCAAAATCATTCCTACATTTCGAGATACATGGAATGGTAAACTTAACTTTCTCCTTTGGATTACAAAATAAAACATATGGAAGATGGTATCTTTCTTTTAATCAATCGAAGTATATAAATTAAATGCTTAAGAATTTGGTCTAAAAGATTCAAACCCAATAGAAAACCCCACATTCCTCCAACTAAAACTCACGAAAGATAAAGGTGGGGATCGGTAGATAGTACCAAGTATCGGAGGCAGGATATATTTATTATACCGAACAGCTAGTAACCCGATATTATTTTAGTGTCCGTCTTTGTGCCGCTCCAAGAGGCTCCCAAAACCTCTCACCTTGATGTCGGTTAAGCGTACGTTTTTTGATACATTAAAGTCACTACCACTAGATTATGGAGCCTAAGGGACCGCATAGAAACCAATATATGCCGACTCTGATCACGCGGAGATTAGGCGACCGAAGAGCACTAGTGGTATTAGAATCGTTCGTTACTAAAGATGTTGTTTGACATCATGGTTATCTCGAAGTAACAAACCGCTCTTGCGATATCCACGTACCGAAGCGAATACGTAAATGCCGGAAAGGCTGTCAACAAGCACATGGTTGATACAAGCTCGCAGACAAGACTACACTCTATACGTCCCATGCATAACCGTACACAATCCCGGCAACTTTATCGTCCAAACACATCGAAATACTCACCACTTTCATCGTGGATAATGTCTCCAGAAAGGACATATCTCAATCGAAAAAGTGCCGGTCCGACGACAAATTGCGACATCTCACTTAACCCCTTAAACCGATTCTTAACTATCTACGTCTTGGTTTAGGAATGATCAAACACATTCCATAAATCATATTAGTCCACTTCTCCTTCTTCTGTCTCAATTCTAGTCCATGTTCCATTCCGTGTCGTGACAACTTGAATACTTCATTCGAAGTACTTTAGGCATCTTTAATTCGCGAAATGAAAATTAAAATGTCACTCCTCTTCGTATCATTTTCGTCAAAAAACTAAGTCCAAACCCCTTTACTGAGGCTAACAATCTCCCTCCAAGATGGTGTCACACGTGAATTGGTTACAATGTTTCCTACAAGCAAAATGATAAGAATGAGGTCTAGTATTCCTTAAGATAGTCTTCAATGATCTTGATCTTCTTGAATACTCCAGCTTAATTTCTTCAGCTTGTAGACGAACATACTGTCACACCCTGCCAAGGCGAAAACGCGAGGCGCGACGAGAGAGGGAATCATCACAACACATTGGCATCTATATAGAGAAACTAAAACATGCATAAAATACAAGGTATAGACACACAATGTCATGAAAATACCCAAACACATCAACAAAATCCAAAAGGCGTCTGACATTAAAATAACCGAATTCATGTCAATGTTATGACATGCAACATCCAAACTTTCTAACCGCGCAAAGACAAATAACATTCAACATCAAAATCAAAACAAATAAACGAAATCTAGATAACTAAACTTCGCCAGCTGTCTACGGTCCATCTAGCCACTTTTCCTAACTTTAACCTCATCCTGCTGACTACCTGAAAATGATGCTTATACGTTAACACAATGGTTGGTGAGAAACATAGGTTTTCAGACACACGTATCCAATCAATTTCCCAAAACAATTTATCCAATTTCTGTGATTATAAAACAATACATTTTGCATGACAATTATGCTAACTAACATACAAGCTAACATGCAATTCAATCTAATCATATCAAACCAACAAATCATATACTAGGTAGGCGTACCCATCCGATCCCTCATAACCAACACTGAGTAGGCGTACTCATCCGATCCCTCAAACACCAAGCAGACGACCTAAATTGCTCTTGGATCATACCAAAGTACATGTGGTTTCCCTCTAGCTCAGGCCATGGATACCCGCAAGTAACCCTCCTAACTAGGCCATAATACCTTCCACTAAACAGGCCATGGATACCCACAAGTAACCCTCTTGACTTAGTCTACACATCAATATCACATCACATAACATGTAGCACATAACGCATATCAGTCACATAATAGTCCATGCATTTACACTAACACATAATCACAGAAATTTAGAACTCATTTCAACACTTGCATCATTTCCATCCCAAGTTTAAAACGCAATAAAAAGTGGAAAACGTAGCTTCTAATTCCTATCACGCAACTATACAAACAAATAAACACGGTTACATGCGACCAAGCTAAAATCTCTAGTCCATGTAACACACATATGATGGATGTCTAAGGGTTTGATTAACCATCATGGGCCACCCCGACACCATGCCCAACCTTAACCACCTCATTAACACATTACACTAGTCAACTACAATTTATTCAGAATTGCAGAATTTTAGTGTATCTTTATTAACTTAAAAACCTTACTTGCCGACCTTCATAAATTATACCAAAAATCATCTAAGTTCATTAATGAGTTTACTAACTACTTTGTGGTTCCCAAATGCTCATTACATGTGCAACTACCCTAAATAAAATCCAACTTCAAAACTGTCCTAATTCGGATCTGATTGCACACTAAAATGTATGGCCCTAATTACCATACTTAGACACAAAATTAGAAGCTATACTTCTAGGATTTCTTTATATACATATTAAACCTAATCACTGGAGATTGGATAACCTTAATTCCACTTTTAAGTTAGGGTTTTACCCTCCTAAACATGACCTAATTCTGACCCGTATTCACTGTTTTAACAACTTTTCTTGTTACTAACATTTAACCAACTTCCAGAACTCAAATCATTCGAGGCCAGACTTTTTAAAAACTAGACTCTTTGAACTACAATTTAGGCTCTTGAATCATATTAAAACACGTTTCTAACATCTAGATATCATTAGTTTAACACAGACCTAATTCTGCAAAACCCTAAATCAAGATCTAACGCAAACCCTAACATGCAACATGCATGATCATAACCCTAAACCAACCCTAATCATCATTCCATCATTAAAGCTCATATATAATCTGTATTTTATATAAAACCTAGATCCATCATAAGTCTTGTTACATGATTACATAATTCTAACTAAGTTAAGCATACTTACCTCTTGATTTCTTGATCCTAACACCAATTCTTGGTTACTTCTTGATCATGATTCTTGGTTCCTTGTACTTAGGGACGGAGAAGTCGACTCATAAGGGTTTGGGGCTGAATGAGTCGTGGGTTATGATATATTGGCTAAGGGATAACATGTCTAATTAACTAGCATCCTAATCCTACTAAAACTCCTCTAGATAAGGCCCAAAGTCCTTTTTCTTTTCTTGGGCCGATTTTATATATACATACATATATTTATTTATATTTTTTTATTAAATTATTATTTACATTATAATTTACATTACCTTAAATTTCTACAAAAATCTACGCTAATTTGGGTAAACCTTTTTACATAAACGCTACTTACTAAACTTTCTAAAAATAACTTTTCATTTCACATTTCACTTTCTATATTTAGAAAGTCTACTATAAATATCCAAATTTCACTCACTTCACTTATTTCCAACATGATACATTTCCCATAAACGCTTAACACAAAATCATCCAACTATTGACGTAGCATTGCATGCAATACGCCATTCCTTTCCATTATCACTATACGTGAACAAATGGAATACTCATCACCAAACACAAACGCACTCAAAATGAGATGATCATACACCTCAAAATGATATCATGCACCTATTCAAACCACTTAGCACACATATATAACACATAGCACACAAGAAATCACACAAAATGAACTCTTAGCCATTTCTAAAGGTATCACTAACCTGATTAAATCACGGATGTCACAGTATCCCCTCCTTGAGGAAATCTCGTCCCGAGATTTAACTAGCAGGCTCAACAACTCGGTCCACGAACAACTGTGGATACTTAATCCTCATCTGGTCTTCGTGTTCCCAAGTAAACTCAGGACCACGTTTCGAATTCCATCTAACTTTCACAAGCGCTATGCTTGCTGGAATAAAAGTTAATGCTTCTAACTTACAACTACAGAAAGATTACAATTGCTAGAAGAGTTCTGAACTAATCACAAGAAAATTAACATACCTTTTTGCACAAATAATATACCTTTAACTTACAAAATACTACACATATTAAACCAAATACATCAAAAAAAAATAAAATACCAAAAAATTTAGTATTTGTGCCTGCCCTTGTGAGACTCCAAAACTGACATTAGGCATGCCCTCAACCACCCATTTGAGCCAATACACAACATTACATCACTTACACACCAAATCCCACTATTTCAATTCAAAACCATAGCCAAAACCACTTACCCTCATTTTATACATTCAAACTAAAACCATTTGCACACACATATTTCTCACTCTAAACTCAACACTCAACTCCCTCTTCTCTCTTTAAAAATGTTACAAACAAGGAAGAACAAAAACAATCAAGATTTTTCAAGGGTTTAAATCAAGAAAACATCATCATTTAATCTCTTTTGATCATCCAAACCACTATCTACCTTCAAAAATCCTTCAAGGTACACCATCAAGAAAGTAAATAATCTCAGCCCATAGGTCATCTTGATCCTTTCTTGAAGATTAATAGGTAAGAACTTAGGTGTAAGACGACATGTGTCCATCTTGCACCGAAAGACTCCTAAAAATCAAGTTTTGTTGCACTTTCTTTATACTATTTATGACCTTTTTGGTAAAGACCTCCTGATAATTTTTGGGATGTGTGTGTTGTGTGTGTGTGATTTTTTTTTTTTAAAATAATTTTAAGACCTGTATAATAGGATTGTGGGAGTTGGTTGGGTCGTTTTTGCTTACCAAATCCGCACATTTCATCCCTACCCGAGAGACAGATAGTATGGAAACCCTTACAAGGTTATACATAAAAGAAATAGTCTCCCGGCATGGAGTGCCAATATCTATCATCTCAGATCATGACAGTCATTTCGCATCCAGATTCTGGCAATCATTACAGAGTGCTTTGGGTACCCAATTAGACATGAGTATGGCTTATCATCCTGAAACCGATGGACAAAGTGAAAGAACCATCCAAACACTTGAAGACATGCTTCGAGCCTGTGTTATAGATTTTGGAAAAGGACCATAAATAATCCATGAAACCACTGAGAAGATAGTTCAAATTCGTCAACGCTTGCAAGCTGCAAGAGACCGGCAGAGAAGTTATGCCAATGTAAGACGAAAGCCTTTAGAATTTCAAGTTGGAGATCGAGTTATGTTAAAAGTGTCACCTCGTAAAGGTGTCATCTGGTTCGGAAAACGAGGAAAGCTTAATCCTCGGTACATTGGACCTTTCAAAATCCTTGAACGGATTGGCCCAGTGGCATATAAACTTGAGCTTCCTGAAGAGCTCAGTAATGTCCACAGTACTTTTCACGTTTCTAATCTAAAGAAATGCTTATCTGACGAATCCCTTGTCATTCCAATGAAAGAGCTTTGGCTTGATGACAAACTCAACTTTGTGGAAGAACCAGTAGAGATCATGGATCGAGAAGTCAAGCAACTGAAACAAAGTCGTATTCCTAGTCAAAGTAAGATGGAACTCTAAAAGAGGACCAGAATTTACGTGGGAATGCGAAGATCAAATTCGTGCCAAGTATCCACATCTGTTTTCAAACATCACTCCGGCATCCAACTAAATCTCGGGACAAGATTTCTTTTAAGGGAGGGAGACTATAACAACCCGTAATTTTCATCAATGTAATTATCCATCTATTAAATTAGATGCACTGTAATATCCATCTATTATATATATACCACCTTTTTACAGGGAAATTTTTTGCTTTATCTCATTATGCAACGTAACTTGCATCTCTAAAGTAAACGAGCTCACGCAACCTCCACCAATGCCATCTATATCTATGTTTATATCATGTAAACATCCTAATATGTCAAGTCTATATCTTAATATCATTTTTACCAAGTACATTATCCATTTAACGTACCATTTACAACGTTATATCAAAACAGACTTTATAAAAAAAAAAACAAAAAAAAAAAAAAAAAAAAAAAACAAGCATTAAACGTTAACGTTTATATCAAAACCCTAATTATATGTAATGTATACATATAAAATGAATGTGCAAGCCTCTAAAGCATGTGTACAAGTGTACAATGCACAATATTTGAATCATATTTTCCCTCCAAGTCAATGTACAAGTCCTAAATACTCAATGTACAAATCAACAATGCATGAATTCAAATAAGCTCATTTTTCACCGTTTTCATTTTAGATTTCGTACCACCTCTTTAGTACAAGGTACAAACACTTCATACATAACTCCTAAACCTTAAACCTAATCCCTAAATCCTTTCTAAACTTTAATCTAAAACCCTAAACCCTAAACGAAACCCTAAAGCCCTAATTTCATTTTAAACCTAAAAACTAATCCTAAACCCTAATCCTAACATTAAACCTTAATCCTAACACTAATCTTAATCCTAAACTCTAATTTATCCCTAATATTAACCCTAATCCACGTTTTAAAACCCTAAACCCTAAGCTGAACCAAAACCAAACTCGACACCCATTTTATTTCATTTTTGACCCATTTTTAGCAATCAAGCACCTCAATCACCTCCCTTGCATCACCTAGGAGCCAACCTAGCACCTTACAAGTACCTCCATCATCACCTTGGCCACCAAGTTAGCCTTGTCACCTCCTTGTCACTCCATTTTACCCGAAACCCTTATACACCCTTCCACCATTCAATCCTACTCTTCTAGCTCTTAATACTCATCACTATAGCTCCCATGAATCATCCATCCTAGCCTTGACACTAATCAAACCCCAAACCCTATATAAGCCGAAAACCCCCCATTCATTCAAATCACACCTCAAACATTTATCTCACACTCAAATGGAGTTCTAGCTCAGCCAAGGAAGAAGTATAAGGTCCCTAAGATCATAATAGAAGCCAAGAACCAAGAAAAATCAGCCCTTGAAGTCATTACTAGGCATACGAACTCGAAAACCCCATTTCATCCCATTTTAGCATAAGTAAGCTCAAAATCTTGTTCAATAAGCTTATAATCTGTATTAGAATGTTCATAACACTCTTAAGATCATATATGAACTCTTGTTAAAGCCTTGAATCCTCAAACCCATGCATTTTTTTATTAAAACCATAAAAACGATCCGTTTTGATTTTCTAGCTAACGAATCCTTTTTCTAAACTTTTGTTACGTTAAAACATCTTAGCTTATTCTAATAAGCTATAACCTGCAAATATTATTTGAAATCATAAAATAAGCTTGCATGGCTTTTTTGAATTGGTTTGTAAATTATTTCCATGCAAGGGGTATATATCGTAACTTTCTGAAATTTATAACTAGAGGGGCTGAAAATGTCATTATTCCAAATTTATAACTATAAGGACCTATCTTGCCAAGTTTCAAAGTTAAAGGTTTATGTAGGTCCTAATAAACAGGATCTCAATGAGCCTTAAACGACTTATAGTCCTTTGAATAAATCCAAAGATACTATGAGAGACAATAACTGTGAATATAAATATTGACGCGGAATATCAATATCTATACCAAGATGAACACAAAAACAAATATCAAACTTGCTATTACTATTACTATTTGATTGTAAATTCTCAATCAACCCATATGTTTATAATACTATTCTATGTCCTTTTTATAAACTCAAGGAACCCTAAACGCGTTAAGAGATAATGCTTATCTCTTCCTAGATTAACGCTAATTGATAACTATTACTATAATTATAACAGACTTAACTGTCTGGTCAAACAGTATTAACTTTAATACTGTCAAAGACAAACCCGTTTGGGCAAATTATTTGTTGTTATTGATTACCTAAGGCTTCAGTTTCATGACTAAGGGTAATAATAATGTTTTTCCATGATCATTGTACATGCATGCAATATATACAAACTGATGTGTATAACAACGTAACCTACTATTGAACTTGTATTCAAACTACTTACTTAAACCTATGAATTTCACTCAAAACTTTTGTGTTTACTAGTAGCATGTTTATCTCAGGTAATTGAGCAACTTAAAGCACGAAGTGGCACGGACTTGAAGATGGCTAAACTGTTATCATTCAAACTTTATGTTTTTAGATCTTGGGACCTTACTTTTTGTAAAAACTCTGATGAATAAATGAATGATAACTAAATTTTCCAAAAACGTCTCTTTACGATTTGTTTTCTATGATTATGACTATTGTACTATGAAATAATACATCAGATTAGCTTTCGCTGCTATATGTGTAAAAATGGGGGTGTTATAGACACTACCAAAAGGTATGAGTACGAATACTAAGCTTGCAAAGCAAACAATAATGGGAAAACAACATTCAACTTCAGGAACAAAACTTTATTCTGTAACTCCTTTTCCAAAATTTAAGTTTATTCCTAAGGTTGTTGAGTCGAATGCTTTGTCAAAGCCAGTTACTTCAAACTCAGCACCTTCCCCCCGAGAATTAATAGGTGTGAACAATGATAAAGTGATTGCCCCAGGAATGTTTAGGATTAACCCTTTTAAGAATTTTAGGGAAGAAAAATTTATGTCTATCAATAAAGTTAGAGCAAGCGTTAGGTCAAAACCGATCACTGTTTCACCACCTCATGTCTTCGCTAAGAAAGATGTTGATTTTGACTCAAATGGTTTATTTGATACAAGAGTAAACAACACTGCTCAGACCAGAAGACCACAGTCTAAGAGCAATACAAAGAATGATAGACTATCCTGTGTAAACCGCCGCGAACAAGCAACTCGCCACCAAATTTAAACAAACCGCCGCGAATATAATTATTAAAATTAAGCAACTCGCCTTTGACTTTTGGCAACTCGCCTTTGACTTTTTCCTAAATTTCTGGATCTTGTCCCTACCTTGTCAACTCGCCGTGAAGAACAATAATAAAATAAGCAAACCTCCACGAAGAACACTTGGACGAATTAAGCAAAATCAAGCCATATGATCTTTCTAGCCACGAAACTAAGCTACAACATACAATATTAAGTGTGTATATGACGATTAAACACACCTTAACTCGTATATCTTTGTGAATCTTCCAATATGAAGCAACTCTCCACGAAGAACACAAAATAAATTCGAATCTTTTAAGCTTTATAATCGAGCTAGGAGCTTGTAAATCACTTGTTATGGCAACAATACATCTTGTTTAACATGAAGAGCAAGAGAAACACCAAGATCAACCAACAAATTAAGCCCGAATTTCCTTTTGAGCCGTGGGCTTTTCTAAGCCAAAATAAGGACGAATTAGAGCTTATATAACCATAAGAATCAATCACGAATCCACCCCATGGCTCTGATACCAATTGTAGGTTCCCGAATTCACACAAACATGTATAGATCTAAAGAGATCTAGAGAGAGAAAGTTAGAGAGAGAGAATAGTTGAGAGAGAAATAAGGAAAACACACTAAAGAGTGTGTGTAAAATGAATAGATGCTTACCTCTTCCAAAGTTGGAAGAGGTATTTATAGTTCTTACAATACACCGGGTATTAGTACCCGGTTCAATACCGAAAGTCATACGTTTACCTATTAAACTACGAGCTATATTGAACAGTAAAATACATGGGGTGACCGAGTCTTTTTCTAATATCTAACATTGACTTCTATCAGCAACTCTTGAAATCATCACTACCTGATCTTTGCAGTAACTAATCTTCTAAGTATCATAATCAGCACTTCATAGCAACAAGTCATATCTCTTCAGCAACACTTGAATAAGCAGCAACATTGACTATATGTACATTAAATCATAAAGTTTCAGTCTATTCTCATCACTTCCAGGTGTGTTAACTCTTGTGAGAGGTGAATCATTGAAAATTTAATGGATTTGATGTCTCTTTACCAGTTAGCCATTAACTCTAGAGTAGCCAATGTTTGGTTTATAAACCATGGTACATTGATAACCATTTCAACTCTTAGTACATAAAACATGGTGAGTTGAAATACCATATGATTTTTAGCAAATCATCAGCTATCAACGGATTTGATTAAGCCTTTACCAAGTAACCGTTTGCTCTTGGGCTAGCTAATCCTTTGGTGGAATCATGGCATCACCCTGGTGGACTAGTAACCAGTTCAACTTTTGGAACTTAAATCATTGGTAAGTTGAGTACCATCCAGTTTTTGGTAAACTGTCAACCATATAAATGGATTTTCCACAGCCTTTACCACAAGCCATAACCTTGTGGGCTAGCCAACTCTTTACAAACATAGATATGGTGAGTTGATAACCATACAATTTTTGGCAAATTGTCAGCCATAAACGGATTTGAGAAGTCTTTACCAAGAGCCGTTTGCTCCTGGACTAGCCAGTCCTTATGTCTGTTAGACATGGTGGACTGATAACCATTTGTTGTGTTAGTGCATAGCACCTCCACCAAGTGTTATCTCTTCTCAACTCCATTTTACATAAACAGCTCTCTATCTATATACCACAGCTCTGAAAATTCTTTCAAACATTTACAAATTTATTGCTGCTGAGCTTGTTTCTCAATTAACTTCAAGAGTTGATAGCAGACCTCATCTTTTCTATCTCCCAAAAGCTTCTTTTCAAGCATAGCTTTGCAAACTCTGGGTGGTAGTGGATACTTAACCTCAGTCAGCATATAGATGTGTGCAGCCTCCACAGTCAAACAATAACTCCCAAACAACTAGGGGTGTTGATCGGTTTGGTTATCGGGTTGTTCGGTTTATTTGGTTTGGTTAGTTTGGTTAAAAAAGATTCGGTTAACCCGAAAACTGAACCGAACCGAAAACTGAAATTTCTTTTAGGGTCAACCCTAAAATCGATCCAAAAACCGAAATTTCTTTTGGGTTCAACCCGAAAACCAAACCGAAACTAAAACCAAAATTAAAAATAAATAATTACCTAAATATTTAGCAAAAAAAAATATTTCAAGAATAAAAAGTGTTTCTTTATATTATGATAAAATTTTAATGGTATTTTTATACATGAATATATAAAGAATATATATGTTTGTTTCGGTTTTGACAAATTCGGTTTGGTTCTTAGTTCGGTTCATTTGCTTTCAGTCCTCGCGGCCTCCGCTGTTTTGGTTTTTTTGTTTATTCGTTATTTTGGGTTTTTAAGCTCTCTATCACCGCCCTACAAGACAACACTTTAAATATTTTTAAATCTCTTTTTTTCAAAAGTAACAAAAACTTTTAGTAATCCAAAATATTAAAATAAATAAATCATATATGCACATCCTAAAAAAACAAAACACGAAAACCGTACTAAACACTATCAGACAACGCAGATAGACACAACTCTCAAACAAACAAAACAAAACCCGTTCTCCGTAGCAAAGCGCGGTTACAAACCTAGTTGATACAAATGCTTGGTTGGTTTACACACCACCAACAAAAGATCCCCACATCACCAATCATTAGTCCAATCATTAGTTTTTTTACATTTTTTATTCAACCAATTATTAGTCTAATCATTAAGTTTTTTTACTTTTTTCATTTTCTTTTTTGTCTTCGATTATTAATATATTTAGTACACATGATTTGTCTACTTTTATATATGTCTTCCCATTTTGATGCATTCTCACTTGCGTACCTCATCCATTGTGGGAGATTAGGCGGGATTGGACTACTTTCATCTAACGTCAAATTAACGTAATGAATACCTCCCACAAGTGAAATCACAATGGGACCATTTGGTTGTTTCCAGATTGGACCGTACCAAAGCGAAAAACAAAGCAATAACCAACCATGTGTTTGGCATACACATCCATTTATCTCGTGGCGCAATTCCATGTTCAAAATAATCCACGATGTACCGAATAAATCGAAAGCCATCATTGAGCCACATATCCGTGTAAAATATCTTGTTATAAACTAGCTCTTGCAACAAATCTTGTCGAATTGCAATCCACATATTTTTGATGAGACCAATATCGATGACAACTGAATGAAATCCACATTTTCCATCACCTACGATATTGTTTATACTTAAGATGTGTTGTCAGAAAATCTCTAGAATATGATCGATCAAATTATTACTTTAAGTCGGTTGCCTCACATAAGAACTGTGTCTCGCAGGTTCTTGGTTCTGGGACAAACTGGCTATTAGGATTTTATAACTAGTAAACCGTATTTACTACGAGTACACAGCGGATGGATCTAGTTTGATGACTATGATTAACACACGTATAAGGAAAAAAACACTAACCTTTTGTTGAATGACTTAAAGCAAACAACGAGAATCTTTACTTGGAAACTTAGTGACTAAGTTGTCACCTCTACGGTTGCTCACATAAATACGTCCAACGAACACGTCAAGATGCTAGTCTTTACTTCATGTCTCACAAACACCTTGTGTAGTACTTTCTTGGATCGGATCTCACAAACAAACCCCTTGTTAAATTTTGAACCGAACATCAACAAACCCCAATTAAGGTTTATGCGATTTCGGTTGAACTGAATACCCAAGAAATCAAAACCCTTTTGAGGTTTCAAATCGTTGTCACTTTGGAGAACTATGTAAACCAAAAACCTTGAAGCTTGTATACACGCGATCGATCTTGTGAGAAAACAATTCGCACCAAGATCCCTTTATAGGGATTCACCGAAAATCAAAACAAGGAAAAGGAGAAGAACTGAATTCCCTTTAGAAGGGATTTTCAGTCGACTTTGGGAGAGGAGAAAAAAATGAAACACCTTAGGTGATAATTAGGGTTTAGAATGAATGAGGAATAAGCTAGGGAATGGGTGTTTGTATAGGCACCATACCCTAGTCCTTGTGGAACAAGGAAACCTTCTCAAACGCTATCCTGAATAAGGTAGTTATAAAGGCTATTCTTGGAAGTGATGTGAAGCAGCATCCACAACACTTGTAGTCAACAAATAATTTGTTCCTCCATTTAATAAGTGCAGTATGATACCATGGGCCCTCTCTATAATTAATTAGATAATTGCATGACCGTACCCAAAGGGTAATTCAAGATGATTCTTGATTACATTTGGTAAATCTCAATTAAATTTGATAACGAGAATCTAAATGGTTAAGCTATATGGAATGAATTAGGATCCATATCCATGGTTTAACTGTATCTGAACAAAGGGATGATATTAGCAAGAAATAAATAACCATTATACTGAGAATGATCTTGGAACTTCATCTCATGTATTTCTAGTTTAAATAACAAATGGAGTGTTGCTAGACGTTTCTATTGTTAGTATAAACGCAGTCCGCTACTCCAACTCTTAAGTGGGAGCTGTTGGAATGTGGTAGTTGGATTAGGGGTTTATACGACTAGAGGCACGTGAGCCTATTGGGGGCACACACGGTAAACATATAGAATGCGTTTATTATTTAATATACTTCACGTAATGTATTTAAATAGTTGTTATAATTTATAACTAACTAACGATTATTTAAATATGTAAACCAAGGGACTAAATCGACAAAACCTAAACCATAGGGGGCCTATGGGGGCGGCCATATGTATTTAAGAGAGATTGGTTTTTGAGTCAGTTTAAGAGAGGGAAAAAGGAAAGGAATGTTATACTTAAAAAGTGACATCCACACATGCAAAACTTGCTTGCATCTCAAGTATAAGGATAACTTATTTAACTATTTTTGACATATTACTCATGACAAGGATCCAAAGGTAAATGTACGAAAGTTAGGGTGTCCAATATACAACCCTTGTGAATAACATATGAGTTTGGTGGGAATCTATCTATGTATTTAAAAAATACAACCAACACTCACATTTATCTTATGTGACAATATTCCCATATTGTTAACCAACAATGGACATATTTAGAACAGAAAAATCATTCAAGGATTAAACATGCAAATATAGGATAACAATTATTATATGAATGAAAACAAATATCAAATATCTATATTTATCAGAAAATAAAAATTGTCTTACAATCTCAATTATCCAAATACAAATGAAAAACACAAATTTACATGAGATTACTAGCTGGAAGCATTCCTATATTCTTAGTATGTTCTGAATGCTTAGGAAAAGCCAGAGCTTTTGTAAAAAGATCAGCTAAGTTATCATATAGGTGAACTTTTTCTAGCTTAACGTCGCCATACTCTATCACCTTACGCAAATAGTAAACTTTTGGCACGATAATGTCTAGCACCTTTGGTGATTCCTGATTCATTAGCTATAGTAATGGATCTAGTATTATCACAATACATCTTTATGGGTTCTTCAATTGTGGGTACCACTCCAAGCCCATCAATGAATTTTCTAACCCATACCGCCTCCTTAGAGGCGTCTGAAGCAGCTATCTACTCAGCTTCTGCAGATGAAGTTGCGAATATGCTTTGCTTTGTACTCTTCCAGTCAACATCACCTCCATTTAAAACGAACAAATATCCGGCCGGAGACTTCAAGTCGCCAGCATCCGTCAAATATCCAACATCAGTGTAGCAAGAAACTCTGAGCTCTCGTTTTATATCACCACCGTAAACAAGAAACATATCTTTAGTATTACGAAGATACTTTAGAATGTTCTTAACAACAGTCCAGTTGTCACACCCCGCCAAGGCGGAAACACGAGGCGTAACATCATGGATATCATCACAACACAATGGTGTCAACAATAGTCCTCCCTTTGTGCTCCCCTACCCACTCTCACACTCAAAACCCTAAAATCATCAAACCAAAATTAATTTACAACATTTATCAAACATTACTACATCATATCTAAATATCCCAATGTGTACAGAAGGTTGATTTAAGATATACAAGTGTTTAAAGCAAAAGGTTTCAATATTAGGGTTTCTTTGGATTAAGGTTTTCAAGTGTTGGAAGCTAGGGTTTGTTTTGCTAAACAGGTTTAAACATTGTTGTACATCACATACATCATACTAAGGTTGCATTCGGGCGTTTAACCGACACATTTTCTACCGGGTAATGGTAGACGCTTATATATGAAATAGTACTATTTGGAGGTTGCCACCTCCAATCCGTGACGACTGGCTATCATCATGTGTCAGAGAATGACATCACGAATGCATTGTATAGAGAGTAAGATGCACTCATAGCGATGGTGTATAGTGGGCATTCTTTTTAGATAGTAACGTTTAATGTCATGAGGCTTATAATAATCCCCCTATAACTTTGTCTGATCCACATCGCTATGTCTTGATGATTTTGAGAAATGATACTTGTGTTCAGAATTTATTATATATATAAACTCTATGAATTCACTCAACATTATTGTTGAGTTTTTTGCATGTTTTATCTCATGTCCTTGAAGGTAATTCGGTGATGAAGAGTTCGGCGAAGCTAATGAACTAAATATTTTGAAGGCACATTTAAAGAAAATCATTCAAAGAAAATATTTGAAAATGATGTATTGATTATGAAAATATTTAGGACTTATGTTATGAAACTTTTATTTTGAATGGTTATATTTAAAAACGTCTCTTTTCGAGTCGTTTTCTATGCTTGAGTTATTGTATTAAGACGTAGCACCCCAAATGACCCTTCCGCTGTTATGTGAAAAATGGGGGTGTTACATGCAAAATGTTTTCTTCTTTTCTCTAAGAATTGTATAAACAATCTTGCCTTTTCTTCATCGGTCAATTCTTCTTGCTCTTGAGCTTGCAGTCTTTGAGCCAATTGATAATCAGCATCAATCTTAGCTTGAATATCATTCCATTCTTCAGTCAATGCAACATTGGCTTCATCTTTTTCCCTTGCAAGTCTCTCATCTTCATCAAATTCAGCTTGTAATCTTTTAGCTTCTTGTTCATCAAAACTGACTTGATCTTTCTTTTTCATCTTTAAAGTTCATCTACCATGATTCCTTTACCCTTGTCCTGAACCTTGACCTATGATGGTTATTGAGAAGAAACTATTGGTGTAGTTGCTTGCTCCTCTTCATGAATAACAAGCCATTTAGCCTTGGGTCTTGTGCTAGCAGCTGTAACTGTTGTAGAAGCAGTTGTTGTTGTAATTGTACCCTGCTCTGGTTCTTATAACATAACCTTGTCAGCCTTGAGTTTTACACTTTTTAAAGCTGCAAGTGCTTGAGCTAAAGTAACTTCATCAATACTTAAGTTCACATCTTTAGAAGCAACTTCAGTTTCAACAATCACCTCATCACCTTCAAGATCATTTACCCCAAACATATCTTCATCTATGTGAACATTAACCAGGTAAATGTATTCATTAGCATCAATATCATCAATCCTCCCCTGTTTGGATGCATCCTCTTCACCCAAACTTTCTTTAGAGGATTCTACTCTAGCACTTAAACCAACCTTGTAAAGTCTTTTTAGCTTATGAGTTCTTGACCTATTCTTCTTTTCTAGTCTCTTGACCTTCCTTTTCAAACTTGTAATCTCCTGAGCTTGAGAGGTCTTAGTTTTCTCCAGATCAATAACTCTATTTTGTAAGTTGGTACATAATTCCATTAATTCCTTTAGTTTTAGACTATCCTCATCACTTTGAGGTGTGTTAACTCATGCGAGCAGTGAATCATTAGAAGTTTTAAATACATTCTCAAACCTAGTTTGAGCAATGGTATCCCCTATGGTGTCTTGGCGCTTGGGACCACTACCTGAACTAGTTCATATGGAACTTGGTTCATTAAGTGTTGCCTTGGATTGGGTCTTATTGATGTTACCCCTATCCTGCTCTGCATCTAAGCTAGTAGCAATAGTGGTAGCCCTTTCCAAACTGTCATCCATCTCCTCATAGACAACCTCATCTGCAACATTGTTTATAGGACCACTAGGCTGAGGTACCTCAATGTCCTTTCTCTTTGGCTTCCTAGGTTTTTGTTTCTTTTAAGGTTGAGATGTTGATGGTTGAATAATGGTGGGTATGTGATGGGGATCAGTTAGATTTGTTGAACCTTCACCCATTTCTTCTTAAGCTTGTAGCATTATTGTCGGAAATAAGGGTGTTTCCCTTCTAGAAAAACCTTTTCCTACCCTTTTCATGTTTCTAAAAATCTTCTTTGTGTGGGAGGGTATAAAATAAATCCCATTATGGTTTGACATCCTATCAACTTGTTTATTAAAAAACACTTGTACAAACCTTGGATACATGGTATGTGCTTAATTACACATACCATTTTCTATCAAAAACGGACTTAAATGACTAAAAACGTACCAAAAATACATTGTATTTGTATGTTTTGCATTTGTATTATGCAGGAAACGGATATTCAAGAAAAGGACAAGAAGAAAGCCAAAAACAAACAAAACCAAGCACGGAATGGAAAAGACAAAGTCAAATCGAAGCCAAAGTCAGTCAAAGTCAAAAAGTCAAGTCAACCCCAAAAAAGTCTAAAGAAGAAAATACAACTTGAGGGACTAAAATTGCCAAACCTCAAGTTGTATTACAAGGGCTGAAATTGCATACCGGGTGAAGTATAACTTTAGGGGCCAGTTCTGCCAAACCCCTAAAGTTGTATCATAAAAGGGTGAAGTCTACAATGAAGTTATAAGAGATGAGGGGCCAAAGCTGTCAACTTACCCAAAACCATCTTTCCCGCCCAACAAAACCCAAGAACAACTCACGGGTCCCCTTCACCTTCTTTTACCCTGCAAACCATTCAACATCCTGGATAAAACATTTCCCCCTCCTCCACTATCTCCCCCAGCTTTATAATTGCCATGTTGGCAATCCCTCACCATTTCCAAGTAATTTCGATGGCTAGATTGACTCAAAAAGAAGCACAAGAAGATTGAATGGCTGAGATTACTCTTATCAAGTCCCTCACACAACAAAAACACCTAGTGAAGCTCTCACAAAAGAAGCACAGTTGGAAGACCCAAGAATGAAAGCTTCGGCTATAAATAGAGCCTTTTGTAAGCCTTGAAGGCAGTTAGTTTTTCAAGAATTTACCAGACACATTCTCCAAGTTCTTCACCATACTTTCAAATATGTACTTTAAAAAGTTAAACTTTGGGTTTGTAGCTAAACAGATAATTGCAGATGCCATAGTGCTACTAAATTCATTCCATGCAGTAGTCTTAGAACTTAGGCATTATAGAATAGTATGAATAAGGAATTTCCATTGTGGGGGAAAAGAATGCTTTATAGAAAGTAAGCTTCTGTGAAAGTTTCTCATACCCCATTAGTGTAAGTTGTTCAAAGATAGTAGCATTGGGTAGACAATCAACTCCTTCAGCATCTTCTAGTTGAAGATCTCTTCTTACAATCGACTCAGTAATGATGATCTTCTTTCCATCCACTAGGGCTTGTAACTGTACTTCCCCATTCATAGTTTTCGCCTTGACAGTAGCCCAGAATTGTTCAATGCACGAAGTATATATTGTAGGATTGATCGTTAGTACATAATTTATAGTGTGTACATTAATAAAATCCACAATCTGCTTAATCCCTTCACTTTTAGCAGGTTTAGCCAAAAACGCGACCATGTTATGAGTATCTGCAAACTTTAGATTCGCCATTTGTCCTGGGTTTTGATGATGAATAATGAAATTGAGTTAAGGGGGTTTGTGAATAGAGAGTATACGAAAGTATTAAATCGATAAAATGAGTGATTGAAACCCTTAATCGAAGTATTTATGAAAATACCCTCAACAGCATTAACCATCACCAGCAGTAGTAAGTAACCCAGCAGTAGTAACTCAGCAGTAAGTTATGCCTAGCAGCATTAACTTACAACCATCAACAGTAAGTTATGCCTAGCAGCATTAACTTTGAGTCACCAACATTAACTCTAATTCCATTCCAAACAGCATATCCATTAAAAATAAATGTCCTCTCTTTCTATTTTTAACTCACTTTTTCTCTTAATTCTTTTTCTTACTTGTACACTCTGTCTGTTTTTATATCACACAGCTCTCTTTATGTTTTTATGCTCACTTTTCTCTCAATTCTTTTTCTTACTAAAACACTCTGTCTGTTATTATTCCACACATCTCTCTTTCTGTTTTTATTCTCACCAACTCTCTCAATTCTTTTACTCACCAAAACTCTCTGTCTATTTTCTCTAATAACCAGGTTTTCCATTATTAATCTAATACTTTTCTTTGCTTTTTCTGCAAAATGTTAGTCCAAAAACCAAGAAAATGCAATCCATAGCAATTTTTACAATAATCACAATATTAATTATACCAGCAGTATTAAGTATAACTAACAGTATTAACTCAGCAATATTAAGTATAACCAGCAGCACTAATTATACTTAGCAGCAGAAACTTTTAATGACATGAATAACATTACTAATTTATATAAAACTTTACAAAAACATAAAGAGATAAAAGATTTTAAGGATTTAGCATTCCAATACTAGCAATTAAATATTAAAACCTACTTACATAAAAAGCTTTTAATGAAAAACATGATTTTTAATTATACAAATAGTACTATTATTGTCAATAAAGATCTTGGTATGCATAAAATTGTACCCAAAATCAAGTAGTTGATTCTGAATCCAAAGCACTTGTCTACAGCAACTTAAAGCAGCCACATATTCAGCTATGTTGTGGGAATTTGCAACCACTGTCTGTTTCTTGTATTGCCATGATATTAATCTACTTCCAAGGAATTGACAACCTCCTGCTGTAGACTTCCTATCTAAGCTTGCTCCAGCATAATCACTATTAGTATATGTTACCAAATCAAAAAGGAGAATCTTTTGGATACCAAGCCAATTTGGTTGACTTTTTAGTACCTAAAAAATCCTTTTCACAGCATGAAGAATGTAAAACCTTTGGATTTTGACTGGTATCTAGCACAGCACACACTGGCAAAACATGATGTAGTGTCTTGAAGATGTAAGATTACATCAATGAACAAATCTTCATCCTTTGAGCAAAATGCTTTTTTAGTTTCCATGGTGTGTGGTTGCAGTCTTGACTATGTACAACCTAAATTTATTTAAAATTTCTCCAACATATTTATCTTGACTAATAAATATGCCATCCTTCTTCTGTTGCACTTGTAATCCTAAGAAGAATATAAGTTCTCCCATAGAACTCATTTGAAATTTCTCATGCATCAACTTCTCAAATGCAATGCATAACTTATTATTTGTTGAACCAAAGATGATATCATTCAAATAACTATAGACAGCAATAATATCACCTGTGTTCCTTTTGATGATAAGGTTTTGTCAATTTTCTTTTGAAACTTATTGTCTAACAGATATGTTGACAAGGTTTCATACCAAGCTCTAGGAGCTTGATGTAGTCCATATAGTGCTTTTTCAACCTTATATACTTTATCTGGAAAGTCCGGATCTTCAAATCCTGGTGGTTGACATACATACACATCTTCTTTAATCTTCCCATAGAGAAAAACACTTTTTACATCCATTTGATACATCATAAAATCTTTAAATGAAGCATAAGCTAAAAATAGCCTAGTTGCTTCATTCTTGAGAGGAAGCAAAGACTTCTCAGAGTCAAATCTTCTTCTTATGTGTATCCTTGAGCAACCAATCTTGCTTTATTTCTTATCACAGTTCCTCTTTCATCCTTTTTATTCCTAAAAACCCATTTAGTGCCTATAGCCCTTTTTCCATTTGGTAAATCCACCAAAGTCTAAACTTCTTGTAACTTGAATTGTAGAAGCTCTTCTTGCATAGCCTCTATCCAGCTTGGATCCTTCAATGCATGAATTACCTTTTTGGGTTCTTCCTGTGATAAAAAGCAAGCAAACAAGCAGTTTTGAAGGTCTTTATGGTTTTTTCTTTGTTGAATAGTATTAATAAACCCATGCTCCTCCAAATTCTTTGACATGTTTCTTGTTTGTGTAGTTGATTGCAAATCTCTAATCACTTGATTGCGAGGATGATCTTTATGAATTCTTGTAGTTGGAATATGACTGACTTGGATTGTTGTATCCAAATTGTTCATGTCAGCCTCTGCACCAACATCTTCATTATCTCTTGAGAGGTCAAATATGCTTATATCTTCTAAAGTAGGCATATTTGGATCATCTGGAAGTTCAATGCTTGTTTTTCCACCAACAGCATTAACTTCATTTATGCTAGCAGCATTAACATTGTTAGTGCTGTTAACATTATCATCCTTCTCTTGATCAATACTTTCACTATCTTTTCTTGGATCTTCATCAACCTTCTTCTCATCATCACTTAAAGGTTTGGATCCATCATCTTGAGAACTCTTTGGATCTTGGGAAAATGGTGGATCAGCAGGCCATAATGGTAGCAAAATGTAATTTTTAACAGGTTCTGTCTCCTTTCTATCTTGACCTTCATTATCACTTGCTTTTGTACCTACAAAACTATTAGACTGTGTACCTGCAACAATTGGCTCATAATTCATTGTTCTTGTTAGTGCATCAATATCAAATAGCCAATTTGGTCCACTACCTACAACATTAGGTGTATTCTCACTAAACCTAATATGCAAGTTTTCTTCCACTATCCTTGTTTTACTATTGAATACTCTAAAGGCTTTACTATTCAAAGAGTATCCAACAAAGAAACCTTCATCAGCCTTACCATCAAATTTGCCTAAGTGATCTATGGTATTATGAATGGTAATAGGACACCCAAATGGTCTCATAAAACTTAAAGTTGGTGTTCTACCATGAAAAAGTTCATATGGGATCTTGTTATGAGACTTAACTACTAACACTCTATTTTGCACATAGCAAGCAGTATTAACTACTTCTGCCTAAAAAGTAGTTGGCAACTTAGAATCAGCTAGCATAGACCTAGCAGCCTCAATTATTGTCCTATTTCTCCTCTAAGCAACTCCATTTTGTCGAGGAGTTCTAGCTACACTATATTGTCTTAAAATACCCTTCATCTCACAAAACTGATTCATCTCTTTGTTTTTGAACTCAGTCCCATTATCACATCTAATCACCTTAACCTTGTGATCTACTAGATTTTCTATCCCATTTATAAAGGACTTAAGAATGCCACTAGTCTCATCCTTAGTAGCTAGAAAGAAAACCCATGTAAGCCTACTGTAATCATCTCTGACCAAACAAGTCCATATGCAACAAATATAAAGGAAGACTGGT
>BQNB010010380.1:0-80681 GCA_026074375.1 Tanacetum coccineum | reverse complement strand
ATGCTAACGGTATTAACAAAGTTAGTACCGCTAGCTTTAGTTGTTGTGCTAACAGTACTAAAAATGTTAGTACTGCTAGACTTAGCAGCATCTGCCTGAGTTACCAAGATCTCCATTTCTTGTTCAAGATTTTTCCTGAGAGCTTCAGCTTCCTCATTAGCTTCCTTTTCTTGGCTTTGAAGACGTGCAAGATCATCCAAAAAGACTTGTTCTTCCTCTCTTGAACCCACTCTCTTATTATCTGTTTTTGGAGCAAATAGGTTTGTTGAAGAATAGGAATGCCATATTAGTTGTTCAAAGCAGTCTTGATCAGTTTCATCTTCTTTTTGAGAATTCCCTGAATCAATTTTGTCTTTTGTGCCTGAATCTTGGTTAGATTCTTGTTGACCTGCATGAAGGTTAGCTTGATTCTCTGAACTAACATAATGATAGTTCATAGAATCAGTCAAATAATCAAGGTCAAAAAGCCAATTTGGTCCTTTCCCTACAACATTGGGTTTGTTCTATAAGAATTTTATGTGCAGATTTTCTTCAACTCTTTTAGTTACTAAGTTGTATACTCTAAAAGCCTTACTTTGTAAAGAATACCCAACCAAAAATCCCTCATCAGATTTTCCAACAAACTTGCCTAAGTGGTCTATGGTGTTCAAGATGGTCACATGGCACCCAAAAGGTCTTATATAACTTATAATTGGTGTCTTACCAGTTAAAAGTTCATAAGGGGTCTTATTATGAGGCTTGGTCACTAATACCCTGTTTAGAACATAGCAAGCAGTACTAACTGCTTCAGCCCAAAAAGTGTTAGGTAAAAATGAATCTGCAAGCATGGTTCTTGCAGCCTCAATTAGGGTCCTGTTCTTTCTCTCAGCAACTCCATTTTGTTGTGGAGTTCTGGCATTGCTGTATTCCCTCTTGATTCCTTTTAACCCACAGAATTCAATAACCTCCTTGTTTTTAAATTCTGTTCCATTATCACATCTAATAATTTTAACCTTTTGATTCAATTGGTTCTCTATTTGTCTTATAAAGTCCTTAAGGATTGCACTAGTTTCATCCTTAGTTCTTAAGAAAAATGTCCAACTAAATCTGCTAAAATCATCAGTGATAACCAAACAATAGGTCTTATGGTTTATGCTCCTCACAGATGTAGGTCCAAACAAGTCCATATGAAGAAGTTGTAGGGTGTTACTAATAGAGCTAACTAACTTGGGCTTACAAGAAGCTTTGTGTTGCTTTCCTTTCTGACAAGCAACACAAGTGTGGTCATTTTGAAAAAGCTTTGTAGGCAAACCTCTGACAAGGTTTCCCTTCACAAGTCTATTTAAGTTTTTGAAATTAACATGACCCAACCTCCTATGCCATAAGTTAGATTCATCAGTTGTAGCCTTTGCAATTAAACAAGCCAAACCTCCTAAAGGAACAATGTTCTCTAAATTGAAACTGTACATATTGTTTTGTCTAGGAACTTTAAGTAATATTTGATTTTCATCAGGTAACTTAAAATCAGGAGACAAAACAAGACATTCAGTGTCAGTAAAAAGAACCTTGTTCTTTTTGTCACACATTTGTGACACAGAGAAGAGATTGAAAGGCTGAAGTTCTTTCACAAAGCTTACATCCTCAAAGTCTAACTTACCAGTTTTTATTTTCCCTTTACCTGTAATATAGCCTTTACTACCTCCAAAGGCAACAGGGCCACCATTAATGTCTTGATAGTCAGCAAGGTAAGCCTTGTTCCCTGTCATGTGCCTGGAACATCCACTATCAATTATTCCTTTATTCTGTAGATTTCTATGTGGATTATCCTGCACATTTAAAAGAAAGTGATTAGACTCTCTTAGGGACCCAAGCCTGTTTGGGCTTGAGTCTGCCTAGTGGATCTTTGAAAGATGAATAATTTCTAAGGCTAGATCCACCATTGTATTTGGAGAGAATATTAGGCAATAGCGCTTTTGTTATCACAGTACATTGGAATTTTATTGAATCCAAAGCCATAGTCGGTAAGCTGTGATCTCATCCAAAGGATTTGAGCACAACAGCCGGACAAAGCAATATATTCAGCTTCCGTACTGGATATCGCAGCGCTTTTCTGCCTTTTAGACGACCAGCTAACAAGTCTATCACCCAAAAGTTGCATACTACCAGAAGTGCTACGGCGTGTATCTTGACAACCAGCATGATTCGCATCTGCAAATGCTGTTAGAGCAATCGAAGAATCCTTCGGATACCATAGACCCCGATGTACTGGCATATAGCAAATTGTAGGTCAGGTCTACTGGCTGTAAGATAAAGGAGGGTGCCAATCATACCACGATAGTGTGACGGATCTACGGCTTTCCCTTCTTTATCCTCATCCAGTTTGGATTTCTCCACCATTGGAGTATCCACTGGGTCACAAGAGTCAAAACCGTATTTCTTTAAAGATTCAAGGGCATATTTTGACTGGTTAATAAAGATGCCTCTGGGACTTTGAGAAATCTGTAATCCTAAGAAAAATGAGATTTTGCCCATCATTGACATCTTAAATTTTGAACACATGATTTTAGAAAATAGATCACAAAGTTCAGGTGTAGATGCAGCAAAGATAATATCATCGACATAAATTTATACCAGAAGCAATTCCTTGCCGTCTCTACGGATGAACAATGTAGGATCCATTGAGCCTTTAGAGAAGTCTTAGGATATCAAGAACAAAGACAACATATCATACCACGCGCGTGGAGCTTGTTTCAACCCATAAAGAGCTTTCTTTAGCTTATACACGTGATTGGGGTTATCTTTATCCACGAACTCATTTGGCTGGCTAACATAAACCTCTTCCCGCATATTACCATTCAGAAACGCAGTCTTCACATCCATTTGGTATACGACCATGTTCATATGAGCAACAAACGCGAGAAAAATCCTTATAGCCTCTAATCTTGCAACCGGAGCAAAAGACTCTTCAAAATCAATTCCTTCCTCTTGACGGTAACCACGGGCTACTAATCGAGCTTTATTCTTCAAAATTCCTCCTAGTTCGTCTAGTTTCACTTTGTAGATCCACTTTAAAGTAATCACCATAACTTTGTCTGGTCGGGGTACGAGCTCCCATACTTTAATTCGTTCGAACTCATTAAGTTCTTCTTGCATTGCTTCAATCAAACATGCTTGACTCAAAGCATCTTTATACGTCTTGGGTTTAACAACAATGAGGAAAGCATCATAGTAACAGAAAAGAGCTTGCTCATATAATTGCAGCCGAGTGGAAACTGGTCTAGCGAGTTCACCGGTTATGTTTTCAAGTGGATGATCCTTAGTCCATTTGCTATTGTGTTCAGAAATTTGGTGATCAGGGTGCACAACTGTATGATTAGAATCCGATGATGAAGATTGATCAGAAGGGATTTCTAGAATTGGAACACCAAAGTACGGATCATTACCATGTGCAACTTCAATATCATGATTATCTTCTTCAACATCGTTCGGAATGACGGGAGGTTCGGTTTCGGGTGTTGTTTAAGAATTACTTAGAGATGGTGCATCTTGGTCAACTGTAGTTGATGAAGGTGAACCGGTTGAGTCAGCAAGAACTGGAGCAATTACTTCATTAATTAGAGCAACAACTTCAGAATCTAGATGATCAACACTAGGTGAAGGATTGAGAAATTCATCGAACAACAGTTGAAATAGCATATCCCAGTCAGTTCGCGAAGGTGGTACAAACAGTGTTGAAGGATGAGGGTTTGGCACGAGTCCTGAACAGATTGTTGCAGGAGTCATATCATGAAGTGCGTGTCCTAAACTGTTGTGATCAGAAGCCATTGCAGTTAGCTCATCAAAGTCAACGTGAATGGTTTCAATTATTCATCTAGTACGTCTGTTATAAATCCAGAATGCTTTCTTCGTGGGTGCATAGCCACTAAAAATACCTATATTGGCCTTCGGTTGTAACTTGCCCAAGTTTTCGCTATCATTCGTTGGGTAGCAGAGTGCACCAAACACATGAAGATATGATAGGTCGGGAGGTTTGTTGTGCAAAAGCTCGTATGGTGTTTTACCGTGTCGATGGCTTTGGGTATAACAGGCTGTAGCAACCGCTTAGGCCCATAGAAATAAAGGAGCTTTTGCATAAATTAACATAGTACGGGCTGCTTCAATTAGCGTACGATTTCGTCTTTCAACAACACCATTTTGCTATGAAGAGCGGGCAACAAATGTTTCATGAGAGATGCCAACCTTCTCATAATATTCACTCAATGTCTGATTAACAAACTCAGTTCCATTATCTGTTCTGATGCGTCAGACGGTTTCCTTAAGTCGTACTTGGATCATCTTCCAAAAATTGATAATAAAAGCTGGAGCTTCATCTTTTGATCACAAGCATTTTACCCATGTAAATCGAGAGTAATCGTCGACAATAATAAGGATGTACTTCTTTCCATTGACACTCATGACACGCATTGGTCCACACAGATCCATGTGCAACAGATAGAGTTTTTCTTGATTGGTGTCCTCAGATTTGGGTTTGTGGGGTTTCTTCGTGCTCTTGCCTAATGCACATGCAGAACACAAATGGTCCTTTTCAAACTTGATCTTAGGGAGACCACGAACAAGACCATGTCTGGCAAGATAATTAATAGCTCCGAAGTTCAAATGAGAGAGACGACGATGTCATAACCAAGACTTGGTTTTTGAGGCCTTTGACAAGAGACAGATAGGAGAGGACGCCATCATATCCCCAAGAGATAGTGTATAAATATTGTCCCCTCAAGATCCAGTTAATAAATCAACACCTTCTAGATTACGAATGTAGCAGGTGTGTTGATGAAACGCAACTTCGAGGTTGGAATCACAAAATTTTCCTACAGAGAATATGTAACAATCTGTATTTTTGATCAATGTACGACGCTATTTAATTCCCTATTTTTTTTCTCGTACGCGTTTGCTTTTAATTTTGATCGTTACGTTAAATCACGTAAACTAAAAATCAACAATCAACGTAAACGAGCACCAAACCAATTAAAGTTTATGTCAAACAATCATTATATTATTATAACTAAAGTAATAATTAACTTATTATATTTTATTTTTATCGGTTACGTAAAACATTACGTTTCACGATAAATTACGTTTAGGTATTCCCGGAACCACCAAAACTTTTCTACGCATCAACAAATACCCATTATTATACCCAATACCCAAAGTTTTTATAAAACTTGACCTGTGTTAACATTTTTGGTCATATTGTACATAAAATAAATCAACTAGAACATACACTTTACTAGTATTACCTTTATACATTTAAACTACAACTTTAGGCTTCAAGTAAATGCTAGATATTTTGTATAAGACCAAAAATCACCAACTAGCACCTCCCTCCCCCAAAATTTCATGGCTATTGTCCACCAAGGGGACCAATAGCACACAAACAACTACCAAGTACTCTTGTACAAACCTAGTAACATTAATACTTAGCCATGACTAGTAAACTTGACCACTATTCTTCCTTAAATCCCTCCCCATGTTTTGCTTAGTCTTGGTCTTGCTAATAGTTCTTTTGACTAGCTCATTTGGTATATAAACACATGTATACTAGAAGAGATAACACATACCTTATTTCCTTAGCTAAAAACTTCACACATTCTCTCTTTGTGCTCCTCCCTAGCCACGACTCAAAACAACAACCATACACAATCCATACAATTTTATTTACCAAATATACAAGCATTACTACATCATATCTAAGACCTACTAAGATGGTTTGAAGGTTTGGTTAAGCCTTTACAAGTGTTAAGCAAGAAAAATGGAAGATTAGGGTTTAGGGTTTCAAGATCTTGCAAGCTAGGGTTTATAATCTAAACAATGGCTTAGATTGTGTTGGTTATCATATTGCATCATTCTAAGGTTATCTAAAACCCTTTATGTCTTTACATTTATCATTTTATGCATATATGAGTTCCATGTAGTAAAATCACCACTAGGATACTTTAAACATGTAAAAAGAGTTTTTACTTGTGATCATCATTTTGTACACTTTTACATATGATATGATGTTGGTAATATCATGCTAAAATGGATTTATAAGTTTTGTACACTCTTAGTTTAAGTATAAAAAGTTCAAGTATAAACTTGTAGTTAAAAAGTATATAAAAACAAAGTTATACAAATAAACCCCAAAAGATATATAGGGGCTGTTTTGGTTCATATTTTGTAACAGCTTGATTATGTTTTATAAAGATAGTGCGTCTCATGACGATTCCAAAAAGGTAAGAAACTCAAAAAACCGATTTATAACGAAAAAGATACGACAAATATACGTTTTACGTTAATACCGGGTTTTATAAAATAAATTTTATAAAAACTTACTGTTCATCAGGGACATTTATTTATGAAAACATCATTAATATGATAGAAATTGTAAAAACGAAGACGTGCTCGAAAGAATCGCTAAAAACGGAGCTATAACGAATAAAATACGACGTTTACGATAACAAAAACTAGAAAAATAAATTTATAAACGGGTGTGAACAGTGAAAGTTACTGTTCACCAGTAGGTCCAAATTTTGAAAATGTCAAATTTTGATAACTCGTCTTAATACGAAAACGTGGGCATAAGAAACGTCAAAATCGGGCTTAAAACGCGAAAGTTACATCATTTTTTACTAAAGAGTCATTTATAAACGTTTTCACATTATAAACGCGATTTCACTAAAACGATTAGATGGTGATGTAGCTATATAGAATTATATATGGTTTTAGTTAATCAAAGTGTTATATTACTAGGGAGTTTCATAATGAGGCCTCTTCGGGGTGGCGTATCGACGAGTTGTTGGATTTACGATTTAAAGTGTCCTAGCTCCTCATACGTCACTACATGACCTCTTAATTATGATAGCCCGAACGATAGTACGATTAACTATATAGAATTATATATATTACTAGTGCTTAGTACTTATACGACCTATATTAATTTAGGTTGCATTCCGTCATTGCCGTGACGCATTTTCTGTTGTATTTGGATTATCAATAACTCGAGGTGAGTTCATAGCCCCCTTTTTACTACGTGATTGTTTTACAAAATCTACGGGGTGAATTACATTGCTTGTTTTACTATTGGACACAAGTGTTTTTCTAAGTGTTTACAAAGTGTATGCTATCCAGATTTCTGCCTGAATATTATTGCTAAGTTACCTTATTGCCGTGAAGTCCCTATTTATCATGAACCGTTAATTGCTATTGTAGTAAGCGCGAGTGTTGTGGATAGATCTATCGGGACTGACAATCCCCACCTTTCCTTGGGTCACTAGTTTGATCAAGGTGCATTTAACATTGAGAGGTGTTAGGTTGTTGGCAAGCATCCTATATTCTGATTGGGGCACAAATCTAGTTAAGGCTTCGGGGTCATGAGCTTAGTGCAATAATAAACGTTTTGGACTACTGAATGTGTTTCAGAGTCTACTATTACTTCGATCTTGTGGTCCACCCTTTTTACCGATAAACCTATGATTTCACTCAACCTTTGTGTTGACTTTTAGCATGTAATTTCAGGTCCTAGGGTATGAAGATTGGACGGAAAACATATGGGGCCTAATGTATAAACTCTGATATTTTGCTATGGCATCAAATGAAATCTTGTCTTAAACGTCCATTTATGGTCGTTTCCTATATCTTGATTGTTGTACTTTAACGTAGCACCCCATTGTTACCATTCCGCTGCTACCTGATTTTGGGGGTGTTACATAACTTGAGTGCTAGCAGTAGAAACTCCACGAGCAGTATTAACTGCTTCATTAGTGATGCTAGTGTTGTTATTTGAAGAGGACACAAAAGCCATGTTCTATGTGCTTGAACTTGAGCTAGACATCCCTTTAACTTCTGGTTCATACACCTTGAGGTTGTTGTAGAGATCATCCATGCTCATTGTATCCAAATCAGCTTTATTCCTCCACACAACAACATGTGTGTTCCACTTAGGTGACAAACTTCTTAATAACTTTTGATTAACATCTTCTTGTAATAGCTTTTCATCTAAAAGCTCCAACTGACTTACAAGCTTTTGAAGCCTATCAAAAGTTTGATCAAGCATCTCTGAGCTTGGAGCTGTGAAGTTTTCATATTGATGCTTTAATAGATTCCTTTGAGTTTTCTTTGTAGCTGCATTCCCACCAAATCTCTTTTCAACAGCTTCTAGTAACTTTTTAGCATCCTTTATAGAGTTAAAGTTTAACTGATGTTCATTGGGAATGCCCATCCTTAAAGTGCTTCTAGCTTTCACCTCTAATCTTCTCTGAGCCTTTTCTTCAGCAGTTGTAATAGGCATCTCTGTCATAACTCCTTCCATAATTGTTGTTTTTGGCAAGGTTGCACCATTCTCTATGACTTCCCATAGTGCATAGTCAATCATCTGGATATATTGTTCAATCCTCATCCTCCAGATCTCATACTCACCGAGTTTGAGCATGGGAACTTTAGATGCAGCCACCAAGTGTACAGAATCTTGATCCATATCTTTTAGCAAAAGATATCGTGTATAAAAATAGGTTCTTCTTATTCAAAGCTTTTTAACAAGCTCTGATACCACTTGTTGGATCCCACTTTAATAGATCAAATTCCTTATGCTTGTTTAAGGTTTAGTTATATTAGATAAATCTAACATAACTATAGTAAAAGCTTTGTTTGAATGTATTAAAGATTATGCGAAATCTAATCTTTAATATTAAGAAGAATTATCAATGAAACAGTAATTCAATGAACATACTACTTAGCAGTACTTTGATCTTTCATTCAGCAGTAATTCAACAAATAAGCTCCAATATTATTAATGATAACATTACGAATACTCTCAAAGTATTAGGGTTACAATGACCTTGAAGCTAAGAAAAAGATTGATTTTTGGTTTTGGTACATCAATCTCTATGCCCTAGGACCTCCTTTTATACACCAAGGAGTCCTACTTGACTTAGAATACTTTCCTAAGTATATAAAATCTTTTCTATAAATAACTAATACATATCAAGTAAGCAGTACTAACAAACAGTACTAACTTACATTAGCAGTACTAACTTAACACTAGCAGCATTAACTTTTGTACCAGCAGTACTAATATTCACTAGCAGTACTAACTGTGTACTAGCAGTAGTAAACACTTAGCATATTTTCTTTGATGTCTCTTAGCAGTACTAACTCCATCAGAGTAGTATTAACATAAACTTGTGTAGCAGTAATTCTAACAGCATCAAGAAGACTTTTAATCCCAACAAATATGCTTGAGTCGGGATACATTTATAACTACGTTGGCCACCGTATTTATATCCGTATCCTTTCCCAGTCGTACCTAGTATTAGGCTCACTCATTTCAATGAATGACTTAACTAATGCTATATACCATATACTCAAATAAGCGCGTATAAGCGAACACCGCGCACATTGATCTTATAACGCAACTATATGAAGGTTCATAGATTATAGTATAGGCCAAACCACTAAGTTCTCTATAACCTTGGCTTTGATTACCAATCTGTCACACCCTGTCATAGGCGGAAACACGGGAATGCAACATAATGATCAATCATAACACAAGATACAAAATAGAGAAATATTAAATTCATAAATGAAAGTGTCATGATGACCATCAACCTCAATAACTTTGAGTGATGACCCATCGAAGAACACAACAAATAGTCGCTTACAAATCCACTTGCCCATGCAGGGGTCCATACAAATCTTAAACATCAATTCTCAAAAAAACAAATCCATAACATACTTCAAAAGCAAGACTTCTCAAACATGACCCATACAGGATATACTTAAAGTCTGCTATCACACATCTTAACCTTAACGATCATTCTCTTCACCTGAAAATGACACTCAAAAACGTCAACAATAATGTTGGTGAGCTTGTAGGTTTGAAGGAAACCCAGTCGCTGTGCCAATATTTCAACAGTTGGAAAATTGTGCAATATGACAGTGAATATATGCAAACAATCACAAACCCATGACATAGCATCCCCGCTAATCATGTACCAAGACCTAGCATCCCTACTAGTCTTATCACCAATGTGTACCACCGCTCTTGGGGTCGCAACCCCGAGGTTATACGCACCTAAAAGCCTACCAGCTGGAGCATTTACAATAGGGCAGACCCTTCACAGACATAGCAACTCCATGCTAATCACACACATTGCCATGAACCTCGATGCAGGCAGGAACAATCGTACCACATAATATTCACATAGCAGTCATAAGCACATAAATTGTCCCAAAAACCAAAACCACATTTCGCACAGTTTAGAAAAATAGTTCAAAACACATTTGAGTATCATTTTCCCCCAACGGAAAAGATTTAAAAAGTGGGGCTACGAGAACTCACCTCAAGCAGCAAACTCAATATCACACAAGCAAATGCAACGACGTCCGAACACGACCTAGTCCAATTAATGTTCCACTTAGACATTTATTTCCAAAACAGTTTCCAGGTTTGATGCATAAAGGTCAGATGCGAGTTGCACGGTCATTCTTTACGTTTTCAGTGGTGTGATGGTTGATGACTTATCTTAAAAAATAACATACTTTCAACTCATACTTTAGTATAATATATATACTTATACCTTGCTAATATAATAGAAAAGTAATATGAGATAATAAATACTTGTATATATATATCTCGGTAAATCCATTCATTACTCTTAATTACCATTAATTCATCATTTAAGTTATACGAAACGAAACGTTTAATTATACTAAACAATTTAGAAAAGTTTCGGAAAAACATAATTTTCGTCTTTTAGTCGATTATTAAAATAATAATATTTTATTATTTTATTGAAAATCGCATTTTGAGTAAAAATTCTAAGTAAAGACTTTTTATGAAATTTTGACATGGCCCGTACGTTTATACAATGTTTTTCAAGGTTTTAAACCTTAATTTCAAACAATTTTCCACAAATTCACCATTTTCCAACAAAAATCCATATTTCGCAATGTTCACCAAAACGTATTTTCAAAACGACTTCCAATATCAATTCATAAGTATGTTTCGCTTTCCAAAAGTCTATCAAATCTCTTAAAACGACTACTTTACGCTTATTAGGCCTTAAAGGATCCTTTAAGATATTCATACGTATAATATATACTTTAGGCCCAATACCAAAGCCCATTAGTAAATATAAGCCGAAAACAATAAGTAACAAAGTAATCCGGACCAATAAGCATTCGATAACCAATGACTTATTGAGGCTTATTAGGCTGTGAGCCCAATAGCTCCAAAACTAATTCCATAAGCTTAAAAATAAGCTAATAAACTACGTATCATATTTGGTTATCACCATAAGCTATAAAAATAGTCCACAAAAATATGATATACTAGGGTAATAACCAAATACACATAATATTTGCTTCCTTGTGGTCTTCGAACCACGATAAGCCCAAAATAAGCTGAAAAGTGCTTATAAATAAGCTAAATAAGCTATTATCCAAAATAAACTAATTAGAAATAAATGTTTTTCAACCATCACGACCACAATATCAAAACTAACAAAACCTTATACTCTTTTATTTTTGTTCGAACCCAAAACGTGCCCTAATTATCCATTCGTAAACTTTTCACTTTTGATTTTTAACAAACGAACCGTATAACTAACATCTACGCATCATTTAACACATAAAAGTACAAGTTAAATCAAAATTTGATAAACTTACAAAGAGGGTTTTGAAAAGCGAGAACGAACGCGAACCGACTTCCCAAATATAGTTTAAACAATAACCCAGATACTAGAATCAACCCACGACTCTGCAAATCTTCATGTTTTTTTTATCAAAGTTGGAAAATAAAGTATGTGTGTGTGTGTGCTTAGGTCGGACGCAAGAAAGGATGTGTGTTTATTTTGTGAAGTATATGTTTGAAATGAGATAGAAACAAATCATATAAGCCAAGACTTGTACCACTAGGGACCATGGTTGCTAAAAAAAGCATCCTTGTCTCCTACAAGGATTGAAACTGGCTATAGGGTATCCTAGGGGCTCGGGATGCCTTCTTTTTGTGTCGGGTTTACTTAAAACTCAAAAACCTTGATTGTAAAATATTTCTTGAAGTTACTTAGCATTTTCATTCATCTTAAAAATACTTTTCCAATAACTTGGAGTATTTACACGATATATTTCCACATTATACCCCCCCAAAACTCATTTGAACATTAATGGACGTGTCGGGACTCATTTTTGGCATTTCACGCTATCCACGGGTCAAACCACCTGGAACATAATCGACATAATAATACCTTATAAAAAGGATTATTATACACCATATAACACAAAATACTCCAATTACATAAATACAACACCGTCAACACGGTACATGTTCTAACAAAATTGACAAAAGTCAAATAGTCAAGGGACTAAATTAGAACAGTCAAAACTCACAAAAAGGGCAAGGGTTACAGCGGTGTTCACTATGCAGGTACATGCTTAAAGGTGTTGTTGCTGATGACACTACACATACTGTCGTTGTGATGTTTAATGACACAGCAACAGAGTTGCTTAAGTGCTCGGCCGAATAACTCTTAAGAGCGGGAGAAGACGTAGATGACGAATCAAGCTTGCCTACTGCTATAAGGAATCTCATTGGAACTACTCACGTGATGGAGTTCAAATCCCATACATACTATGAGTATGGGACATTTGAGAGTTTCACATGTTGGAAAATTAATCCAAGTGAAATGGTGGACGATGGTGCGTCCTCTAGCACTCAGCCCCTGTCTACTGATAACCCAATCCCGTCAATGAAATGATTGTTAAGGCATCCATCTGTCTGTACTCCCTCCAAGCCTACTAGGGAAAAGAAAAAAAGGTTAGTTAATACTTCTGCCATTGACAACAATCCAGAATAATAACACAAACCTATTTGGGACCTATAATTTCTTGGCAATTACTAACAACTTTTATATGCATTCATTATTTTAAAGCTGAGCTTGAAGATTCCGATGTAGATGAAGTCTTTGGACCAGTTAAGGACTCAGATAAGTGCAACGCGGATGGTGCTTTGGACAAGAAGAAAAAGAAGAGGGGCTTTAGATACATTGAGGAAGACTTTGAATGCGAGTAGCTGCCCAGGTTTCATCAACTTATAGTCAACAGTCACAATGAAGCGGACCGTGTGATGAGCATCTCATGAAATATAGTGCTTAGAATAAAAGACATTAAACTCAAGCCACAAGGTGGCAATAATCCTATGATTCCATGTATTAGACATTTTGAAACTCATGTTTGGATGTACTTTGGACTCATGTTTGGTTGTTTTAGTAAACAGTTTGAAACTCATGTTTCGTTTGGCTTTAAACTCATGTTATGTTGGTTTAATTAATGCGATTTTAGTTGGAGTTTGTTGAAGCTCGGAGGGTCTCAAGGTCAGATCAAATCTCTTATTTATATGGGATCATGTAGTGACTTAGTTTTACTTTTTGGAACTGTTGTGTTTTCAGGTACATTATGAACGGTTGTGAATCAAAGAAGCTGCTTAAGTTTCATCATCTTACATACAAAAACAATGATGGAGAGGATGAACAGAAGCAATTTACATTACAAATTAGTTAGTAACTTTAAAAGAAGGGCGGCCAACAATGTCAATGTGGTGCTATGGTTTTATGACTTAAACATTGTAGACCTCATGTTTGGATTCAGCTGTAACTCATGTTTACTTATACAAATCAATAATATTACTCTTCCATTCAATGTCAGCTTAAATCATGTGTATAAATTAATACAAACATAATGAAAACACGAGTAGGTGCAATAAAGTAAGATATAATGGCTAACATGTCAAGTATTCAATTCTGTTTAGAACCACAACCATAGCTGACCTATAAACATGTGTACCTTTATCAGGTTTTGGTTACATAGCCCGAGCGAAAGAAATAGAGTTGTCTCATGGTTAATGCCTTTGTTTCATCCTACATTCAAATGTTCATCTGAACCTGCATAATAACAGATCACATGCCAATGTCAGGATATATGTTCCCACTAAACCAATCACAAATAGGTGCCCCTCCTTAAGATGTGGCCGGCATTTCTAAAGAAGATCCTTAATGGAAACGAATGGGATGACGCATTGTTGTAATGAGGCATCAGTCTACCAAATGGTAAGGCCTACGTACAATTCCATCATATTTAGCCTGTATTTATTTGCTATGATGCTAGAAAGGTTGGAAAAAGGAAAGAATCAGTACCTTACCATTACTGTTCTTGATCGCCACCTTTATGGCTCATTTATTATGACTCTACATATATCAGTAACTTAAAGGTATTCCAAAGGATTATCTTTTCAATATTTTTACTCTATATCTTCTCAATTTCTAAAATCATGTTTCCATCCTGATATACTATAAAAGCAAATCAGAATCCAAATGCAAGTATGAATAGAGGTAAACTTGAATTGAATAAATTTACATACCTTTAAATAATAACAGTCAGTATACTCATACGTGTTTGTATGTCCCAAATTCTCACAATAGACACAGACCTACTTCATCTTTCGCAGACTTGCTCCAAAATTCTGTAAGGATTCATTCAGATACAACTATCAGAAAGGATGGAAGAGTGCAGAGTTACTGTGGACTAAGATTAACCGAAATAACTACTGGATGCTTAGGTAAACATACACGGAAACCCTTTGTTTCTATGCATAATTAACACAAGGTTGGCAAAATCTTATATTGAAAGAAATTATTGTTAAAAGAAAAGGCGTCAGAATAGTTCCATTACAACCGCCAGATGGTAATAGAATCGATATAGACCAAATTGTAGGACCTTCAACCTATAAGTATGCATCTACCCGCCTAAGAAAGAGATCCACAGGTACGTATTGAACCTAAATTTTGCCATACTAGATTTGTCTTACAAAATATTATGACGACCGTCAAAAATCCAGGTTAACAACCGTTAGTGTTGCATAATGTTCATGTCATTTTTCATTTTCCTTGATTTAATTTATAGAATTGCTTGAATTATTTTGTGCATAACCTTCTATTTTTAGGAACCCTAGTCTAGAAATATACCTTTTACGTACGACCTTAGGAAAAATACCGTTAGGTCAACGATATGCTCAAAGGTCATTATAACAATGTCAATAATCATTAATAAGTATAATTCATTCACTTTTATAAACTTAGGTCACTTCACTTTTCATAAATTGCAAGTTTCTCGGTAAACCTGATAATTCATAAACTTTTATGTTTTTGCACTTACGTTTCTTATAACAAACTTAAAACACCTCAATATGACCTAAGTGTATAAATTTACTCTTAATCAATATTACTTAACATATTTTACATTTAACCTATAATATACTACACATTATACACATAACTATACATTTTTACACAAAACCTTATATATTTAACATACAAAATAAAACCTACACTAAATAAATATATGATAAATAATTTTGAATAATAAAAATCACTCCTCCCCCCTCCCTTGGATGCCCTAAAACCGTCCATGCCTCCCCAAGAACCAATAAATCATTTTTACTTCCCAAAACACCTTTACTCAATTTATTTTTTCCATAAAAATTCACTACACTCAACCTACACCATCATTTTACTTCTCCCCACTTCATACACTTCTCTCTCCTATTCTCTCTCTAAAATCTCTGCTCTTCCTCCTTTTCTTGCTCATTTAGATCAGCCACAACAAGAACACCATCAAAAATCTTGTTTAACACAAGAATCATACTCAAAAATGCTTGTTTTAAAATCCTTTAAAAGCTTCTAGGTTCGTTTTTCAATCAAGGCACCATCGGAAGAGTTGGTTTCATCTCAGCCTCCTCCTCATTTTAGGTAAAATCGGAGGTTTATTTGAACATGCAACAACTTAAGGGGTGTTTTTTTCATTAAGATATTTTAGATCTGAATCTGACTATCACATCTTACTAGTAAGAGGTGGTTATAAAGTCTGAATCTAAAGGAAATAATGTTGTTTGTTTTTGTAAAATTGTCTAAATGGTTTCAAATGTCCGTTTTATAGTATATATATATATGTGTGTGTGTGTGTGTGTATTAAACCATCACGATCATGGGCGAAGATAAAAAAAATAAAATATTTTTTCAGAAACTAAAAAGATGCAATGCGAGAACTTGCTAATAGATTAACCGAAGCAAATATTTTGCCAAAAAAATCGTTATGGATACAAAACAAGTTTTCTTTTATTGATAAAAATGGAAAATAATAAATAAGTTTGAGAATTCAAAATATAAATATTTATTCTAAACGAAGTAATTAACAAACTCATTTAACTAATTTAAATGCCGTATAAAAAAACTCATATCATGTTTGAAGTTAAAAAAATTGAAATGACTAAAAGAGATATTTTTCATATCTTAAAAAATAGAATATACAAATCAATTGACTACAAATAGCTTTTTAAGATGAATAATAGTTTGCTTTTTTACTTCATTCTCACCCACGTAAATATAGATATAAAGTACTACTACTCATATGTACTAGTTAACCTACAAGTCTACAACTACTTTGTACTATAACACTACTTTGTACTATTTTTCCCACTGTTATCAATGCATCTTCTTCTTCCTTTCTTATCTTTCAAATTCCTTAGATCTACTTTTCTAGTTCTTACATCCCAACAAAATCTTCAATGGTGGGTGAAGGCCTTTTAAGTTAAGAGGCGGTTAAGAGGCAGTCAGACTAAACATCCAACTCTGATCCGGTAAGAGGCTTCATGTTTGACCGTGTCTGACTCACAAGAAAAAACAAACAACCCTTACTTCTGACCGCGTCTGACTGGTAAGATGTCAGAGGCGAGTCAGACTTTTTTGTAAAAACAAACACCCCCTTAATCTTTTTTAAAGGTAACTACTGATTTGAATACTTAAATATGTTCTTAGAATACTATTCATATGATTGTAAAAGTTATACAAGTGGTTTGATGATTTGAGTGATAAAACTAGTGGTAGAATGGGGCGTAAAATCATGATTTTAAACTATATCGGGTTTGGATTTATATATATTATGGGTCAAATCTTTCCATGTTACCTACTAAGATTTTTGGATTAAATTGATGCTAAGACTTGTATAATATGATTGTCGGAGTTGGTTGGGTCGTTTTTTCATTATGGGTTAGTGGTTTGACTTGTTTTAGTCAAAATAAATTTTAATCAGCCCACTAATTTATTTTTATGTCATATTGATTGGGGTGTAATTTGATGATAAAAATGTGTTTTGACATGGTTCAAGATTCTAAAATCAAGTGCTTTGAGTTTAGTTTTTAGAAATGCAAGGTTTGTAAAAATATGAGGTAGTTTGGTTAGTGAAAGTTGTAAAATGGTGAAAGGTGTCAAATCTACCCAAAAATATGTTTTTAACCCTTGTACTAAAATGACTAGAAATTCCATAACACTATGATGTATTATCCTTGGAACACTATATGAGAAGACACTTGTATGGGTTATTTAGAGTCTCCCATTGGCCTAACTCAAATAACCTTGATTTAGACCCTCTGATCATTAAAATACTTTTATATGTCTAGATTTGACCATTTTCAGAGTCGGGTCGATTAGATTAGGTAAAAGACTTTTATAGAATCCGCAAAAACCCTAGGAGATACCTAAGACACTGTATTTTGATATATTGGAAGTGCTTGAGCAGTGGGCAAGTTTAACTTGGTAATTTGGTTGTCCGTTACGACTTAAAAATTTGGGACAATTTTTAGTTTTTGAGACAATAAGCATAAAGTGTATTTGACGATGAAACTAGTATTTTGACTTAGAAATATTTTCATCAAGTCCGAGCATATCGTTAGGAGTCTATAAGTGTCACATTCTATTTATAGGTCAATTGTAGAGGCACGCATTCATTGGGTCCCTAGGTTGTTTCTTGGTTAACGTCGTTCTCACACTCGTATACTACCTTTTTAAGGTGAGTTCACGGCCCCTCTTTTAAGTTGTTTATACGTTTTTGAGGTGGAATGCATGATTGATATTGCCTTATGAACTACTTGAATTTTATGAAGTACTTGAATTATATTGGACTATATTGGACTATTTTGAACATTTTGGAACTCATTTGGGACTAAATAGCTTTTTGGAACAAATGGGTGATAACGCCTAAATTATACATGTTTTCAATGGCGTTTATTTGCATATATTTAATCATTTCTCGTGAACTTTCGATACTTAATAGCATGAATTGCTTGCAGGTTCACTTGAAGACATCCCGAAGATAAACACAACAAAGATCGAGTATTTATATGCTAAAGAACACAACATACAAGAAAAAATAAAATTCAAGTTCTAAAGTGCAAATGTGCGCCGCACTTACCAATTGTGCGCCACACTTCTCCTCAAGTCAGAAGTAATTAAAGCTTAGTTAAAATTTAGCATTAACTCCACAAGTACGCCACACTTACTATTTTGTGCACCGCACTTCCTACCTGATTATGAAGAATTAATGAAGACTTAAATGCTACTGCATTAACTCCCTAAGTACGCCACACTTACAACCTTGTGTGCCACACTTTCTCAATAAATATTTATTACCCTCACATTTAATCACCAAGTACGCCGCACTTACAACCTTGTGCGCCGTACTTTTACCCCCCGACTTAGCCTATAAATAGGGGACGAATTTCACATCCTTCAATCAATCCCTCATCCCACTACTTCATCCTTCAATCAATCCCTTATTCCACTACTTCATCCTTCAATCAATCCTCTCATCCATTCTTTAACTCATACATACCACTTTCCACATTCACAAAGCATAAACACCACACCCTTTTGAAGATTCAAGATCAAACGATCAAGAACGGAGTAGAATATCATATTAGTATATTGGAATAATGGAAATTCATGTTAAATCAATCGATGTTATGAACCTCATAGCCATGATGAGGCTAAAATCTCGCATGAAAATACTCGTGACGTATATAATGAATAAGTGTTTGGTATGATCGTGATCTTTTTAATCTCAAGTTTATGTTGCAATCCTGTTATATCTTATCTTATTAGTTTTTGCTTATCAACTTAGATTATATAATCATACCGGTATAGGTCGAAAGACCCGTTATGATCTATGTGGTTTTAAAGATTTGTCTATGATCTTTATCGTCTATGCCGAGAAATCCACTTTCATGAATTGATAAACAAAATAAGTTTTGATATAATAGGTAACTAAACTATTTGAGTGACACATTTGGTTATTCTACTTAAATATAAGTCTTGAGTTAATTAAGCTAGTTTGTGAAAACATTTTATGACAAGAAATCCTTTTTATAAGTTAAGGTTTCATCTTCGAGGTCGTAATCATTTCCAACACTTATAAATTATTTTCAACTATCCAAGTACTCATCTTTATTATCATTGGTAAAACAAAAAGTTATTTTCAAGTTAAAGTTTATTTTCTTTCTGAATATCTAAACACTACTCATATCCTTGTGGACGACATGGTCTTATCTAAAAAGATTATACTACATACATGGGTTATACTTTTACCCGTGTGTTTCCTATAATAAAATTGGTATTTTCAATCATTATAAATTTAAAACTTTTGAAACACATCAAAGTTTTTGGCGCCATTGCCAGGGATTTTTAAGCTGTTCAGTAATCAACTCTAGAAAATTATTTTAACTCCCTCTCTTTTTCAAAAATCGCCGTACAGTTTTCTGGCAAACTGACCCAAACAATTTCTCTCTTGGATGCATACACGTGCTAATAAAAACCTTGTTCATAACATTGTTGTTCTTATTTATTATTCCGCTGCGTGATCAATGTTATGATATCCTAGATGGGCAAAACGATCTATGAAGCCTACAATTAAGGTCTTATCAAATCTTTTGAATGAATACGTTGTATTGGACAAGAAAGTTGGATACGCATTATCCAATGGAATTAGATACGCCGTATCAGGTTATCGACCAGAACAGAGTATTAGAAAACAATTAAACACACAAACAACTAAATAATAAACAATTTAAACAAACAAATATACAGAATATACAGAATTATACACTAATCTAAATTACACTAATCCTAAGGGTTAGATTATTCTAATGTTAAAAACCTAAATATCAAATAAAAAATAAGATTAAATTTTTCACTCCCTGAAAACGGCGCCAAAAACTTGATGTGCCGTCGTGTGGTTGTAATTTATGTTTCAAGTTTTAAATTTATATTTTGCCGACTTTACCAAAAACAATACTTTAATCGGCAGTGTACCCGGTCAGATGGGAGTTTCGTGGTAAGTAGGGTGTCGATCACTAAGAGCGAGATACAATCTTTCAATTTATTAATATTTTGGTTATCTAAACTAAGTTAATTATATTATATGTTAAACCTATGCTAAACCTATGTTAATCCTAAATCTAACTGATAAGGGGGTTTTCAGCCTGAGTGACTGGCACGGGTTTGGTGGTGACTAAAATCAATTCAAGACACAATAACACACACAAGTAAATTAACAAAAGATAAAAGAGCAGTCTAGCCAAATATAAGAAAACTGTATTAACCATTATTAATCCAATTAGAACATAGGTTTGTTTATTCGGTGCAATGATTACTTATCTCGAGGTGGCATATCATTATTAAGACTTAGGCGTTACTTCTTCCTAAGACCTAGATACAAAGACTTCTGTCACAATTAAACGAATCCGTATAAAGCATCCTTATTTGCTGATTATAATCTATCTTAGGGATTAAAGCAATGGTGATCTTGTTAAACCCTAACTCACAGAGACTTTACCTACTTACTGCTTAAAGGCAATTCATACACTAGTAGTCTACTAACCAAGTCTTTACCAATTAATTGAGAACTTACTAGTTGATCCCAAGGGTCACCTGCCGGTCCAACTAAGTTCGTAATCACTATATGGAGAGCCATCCCGGCATCTAGATTACTTGGTCTGTATCACTAGATTCAGTTGAATGATAGGTCGCATACAAAAGCACGTAAACAAGTATAAACTGATAAACATAAACAAGCAATCAACGATAAATTAAGCAATCGAGATAAACAAAACCAAACATTTAGATCTTCATAATAATGGCTAATAACTGAAGGTATTAGCCTTCAAAAGTCATAATCAATACAAGAGTAATAATTTAGCCAAGGTAAACTAACCGAGTTAACGAATGATATAAAAAACTAAACGATTACAAGAGTATAGGAGATTACAAGTTGTTTCCTATGGAATTAGTTGCTATGCTTGACCTCTTATGCTCTTCTGGAAATCAACTTTTATGGTTGAGGTATCGAAAATATGATTTAGCACACTAAAAACCCATTTTTAGTTTTTCTATTTATAAGGTCTGGAATTTGGTCGATAAGGCTTATTGACTGAGTTCAATACGGCGTGCGGGGGTTTCTTGGAGTAGGGACCACGTTCGACATCTTCCAAAATATTTTATTACTATATCTTGAATACAACGTATAGACTTCTCTAGATACGGCGTATTGATCATCATTCCTTTGTGGTCTTTAGTGAAGTGCATGCATAGATATTCCGTATCCTCCTTGATGGATACGGCGTATAGGATGTCAGAACAGTAATCTTCAAATGTCTTCGTTTAAGATCCAGAATGTGTGCCTTTTTGCTAATCTTCACCAGGTACTCCATAATTACTGCAATTCTCAAATACAAACGATTAAGGACAATTCTTTGCAATGATTATACAAAATGGGTTAATTACATGGGATAAATGATGCAATAAAAGTGACGTTATTTGATGTGATCAGAGACCCTGGAACTTTCCTTATTCCTTACACTTTTAGCAAAGCCTTCTCATGCAATGCTTTAGCCGATCTTGGTGCTAGCATTAATCTCATGCCATATTCTCAATATGCAAAATTATCTCTTGAAACTCTAAAACCGACTAAAATGAGCGTAAGGTTAGCCGACCGATCATTCCAACACCCTATTGGAATAGCTGAAAATATGCTCGTTAAAGTTGGGTAAATTTACATTTCTTGTGGATTCCGTCATTCTTGAAATGGAAGAAGACAGTAAAGTTCCTCTTATCCTAGGGAGACATTTTCTCCACACTGCCGATGCAGTAATTCGAGTAAAACAAAAACAACTTTGTCTTAGGGTTGGTACCAAACGAATAACCTTTTCAATCTATTCCGCAATGAAATACTCGTATTCAAACGATGATACATGCTTTAGCATTGATGTTATTGGTGAAATCTTAGAAGAACATTTTGATTCTCTTCTTGATGAAGGGAGTGAAATCCTTCATTCCATCGAGGGAACTATTGTTGTAGAAAAAATCTTTGCTGAATTTGATGAATTCATGGCTATGAGTATCGAAGAAAACTCTAACTCTGAATCTGAAACCAAAGAACCACCATTTGAAAAAATCACCTTTAACACCGATTATAAAATCAAGACTCTCTTGAAGAACCTCCTTCGGATCTTGACCTAAAACCTCTTCATGATCACCTAGAATATGTATTCTTTGAAGAACCTACTTTTCTTCTTGTAATCATATCGTCTCAGCTCTCTAAACAAAACAAAAATAAGTTCATCTCTGTTTTAAAAAGACATAAGCAAGCCTTTGCTTGGAAAACAACAGACATTCCTGGAATCTGTCCGTCTTTTTGTAAACATAAAATACAACTTTAAGATGAAAAAAAGCCAGTTGTTCGAAAACAAAGACGATTAAACCCGAACATGCAAGAAGTCGTTAAAAAGAGATCGTTAAACTTCTCAATACCGGTATAATTTATCCAATCACCGATAGCCGTTGGGTAAGTCCCATCTACTGTGTACTTAAGAAAGGTGGTATTACAGTAGTCACAAACAAAAAAGATGAACTTGTCCCAACAAGAACCGTTACGAGTTGGCAAGTATGCATCGATTATCATAAACTCAATAAAGAACCGCAAAAGACCACTTTCCTTTACCATTCATGGATCAAACGTTAGAAAGACTCGCAAGAAATAAATAATTTTTTTCCTCGACGGTTTTTCTAGATATATCTAAATCCCAATCGATGCCATGGATCAAGAGAAAACAACACTCACATGTCCTTTCGGAACATATGCTTACAAGCGAATGCCTTTCGATTTATGTAATGCTCCCGCTACTTTCCAAAGGTGCATATTAGCTATCTTTCATGACATGATCAAAGAATCCGTGGAAGTATTCATGGAGAATTTCTCCGTCTTTGGAAACTCCTTCGATAACTGTCTAAATAACCTCGATAAAATGCTTCAACTTTGCAAGGATGTAAGTCTTGTCCTTAATTGGTAAAAATGTCACTTTATGGTTAAAGAATGAATTGTTCTTGGACACAAAGTGTCCGGTGCAGGCCTTGAAGTTGACAAAGCTAAAATTAATGTACTCTCTAAGGTTCCACCCCCTACTAATGTCAAAGGAATTAGAAGTTTTTTAGGACATGCCGGTTTCTATCGACGTTTCATTAAAGACTTCTCAAAAATTTCCCGTCCTCTAACTAAGTTGCTTGAAAAAGATACTTCATTCGAATTCAATGATGAATGTCACAAAGCATTCAATTCATTAAAAGAAAAACTCACATGTACTCCTGTGATCGTAAACCCAAATTGGAACCTCCCATTTGAGCTTATGTATGATGCAAGTGAATTGGCAGTTGGATCAGTCATAGGACAAAAAGATGATAAACACTTTCACCCATCTATTTTGTGAGCAAAACTCTTAATGCAGCTCAGCAAAAATATACAGTTACTGAAAAAGAACTTATGGCTGTAGTATCTATATTTGACAAATTCTGACCCTATTTGATATTATCTAAAACTATTGTTTATACCGATCACTCAGCTTTAAGACACCTATTCAAAAAGCAAGATGCTAAACCATATCTTATACGTTGTATTCTGCTATTACAAGAATTTAATATCGAAATAAAAGACAAAAAAGGTACAAAAAATGTTGTCGCTGACCACTTATCTCGAATTGACAATGATGAGGCAAGTGACGACAGTGACGTCAACGATAACTTTCCTGGCGAAACTCTTATGGAAAAAAATAAAAAAAACCACCCCCCCCCCAAAGACTTACCATAGTTCGCAGACTTTGCCAACTACTTGGTAGTGATATTATACCTAAGTGGATGACGTACCAACTAAAGAACAAATTTTTCTCTGACCTCAAAAACTACTTTTGAGAAGATCCATATCTTTTCAAAGTATGTTTAGACGGTATAATCAGACGCTGTGTCTCAGGACCAGAAACTCGTACCCTTCTTGATCAATGTCACCACGGACCTATTGGTGGACATTATGGACCAAACATCATAGCTAAAAAAGTCTTAGACCTAGGCTTTTACTGGCCAACAATCATTAAAGAAGCTCATACTCTAGTTCGCCTTTGCGAAGCATGTCAAAAAAAGAAATATATCAAAACGTGATGAGATGCCCTTGAACAACATTCAAGTATGTGAAATTTTTGACATATGGGGTATCGACTTTATGGGACCATTCCCGAAATCATATAAGTTTGAATACATTCTAGTCGCCGTAGATTACGTATCTAAATGGGCCGAAGCTCAAGCTTTACCAACCAATGACGCCCGAGTAGTAATCACCTTTCTGAAGAAGCTATTTTGCCGTTTCGGAATGCCCAAAGCTCTAATCAGCGACCGAGGTACCCACTTCTGTAACAAAATAATGGAAAAAACCATGAAAAGATATGGAGTTAACCACCGTTTCTCTACATCTTATCACCCTCAAACTAGTGGTCAAGTTGAAAACACGAACAGGGCTCTTAAAAGAATTCTTGAAAAAACTGTTAAAGACAATCCTGCTATTTGGTCAAGAAAACTTGATGATGCTCTGTGGGCTTTTCGCACTGCCTACAAAACACCTACCGGTACCACACCATACAAACTAATATATGGAAAGAACTGCCATTTACCATTTGAAATTGAACACCGTGCATACTGGGCACTGAAGAATTGCAACCCAGATTTAATCGCTGCTGGTGAGAAAAGAATGTTCCAATTGCACGAGTTAGACGAACTTAGATACCAAGCATATGAAAACTCTCGTCTATACAAGGAAAGAACCAAAGTCTGGCATGACAGAAAATTACGAATGAGAAAGGAATTCAAGCAAGGAAATAAAGTCCTACTTTTTCACTCAAAGTACAAATTTAAACAACCGAAACTTAGATCTCGATGGTTGGGACCTTATGTAGTGAAACATCAATATCCATCCGGATATGTTGAACTTTATGGAAAAGATGGAAAGACGTTCATAGTCAATGGCCACCGACTCAAACTATATCACGAAGAAGATAATGACCCAAGGGAAGCAGTCACTCCATTTTTCCCAAACAAATGACCCCCGAAATACTAGTCTAGCTAACGACTCTCTTAAAAATTAAGCGCTTCTTAGGAGGCAACCCGTGCTTTCACTTAAGTGTGGAGGAGTTCCTCCTCCATTCTTCTACTAATATCTTTTATTTATTTTCTAAAAAAAATCAACAAAAATATTTTCTCTTTGTGTGCTTTTGTTTACTCTTAAGCAGGTACTCTAGCTTAAATAATATGGAAAATTACGATGTATGCTCAAGATTAGCTTACAGCTATGCATTTTTCTATGCCTCGGGAAGTACTGTTTTCCTTTAATTTTCCCTATTTTATCTTAAGTGTGGAGGGGAGCCAAATAGGAAAAATTAATCATATTCCTCTATGTTTGCCCTATTAAAAATTTTCTAACTAATATTTTAGTTAAAGTTTTGAAATTAAAAAAATGCTCTTAGTAAGGCAAGTCCAACCTGATTGACATTATAGCTAGCACACCCTAGTCCACTAAATTATGAGAAATCTAAGTCTTAAAAATATCCGGGTATCCACCTTTGGTACCTAAGATAATTGATGCCTTTAGCTTGTTCGAGTTAAGGTTTAATTGCAGTCATATGTGTCTAGGTAGCGCTATTTGAGGCCGGCCAACCTCTTGTTTCACTATTTCAGAGTTGCATAATATTTATATATAGGGGCAGTCGTTCATTTGTTTTTTGACACTATATTTATTGCGTGTGCATTTTACTTGGACTTTGTACTTTAATATTAACCAAGTGGCTTTGAACATTTATACTTTCTACTATTTTACATATCTATATGTTATGGCATTGTGTGTGAATTTATACGATACAGGTCTTGTATGGGCGGGACTTTTATGGGATGAATTTATATGACTCTGGCCATAACATATTCCTTTATAAACTAGATTTTGAGATTTATCCTTTATCATGGAAGTGTAGGTGAATGTATTTTATTACAAGTCTTGTATGGGCTGGACTTTTAATAGGATAGATTTACAAGACTCTTTCCATGAGACTTATTTATAAATGGGTTTTTACCACATTTTTATAAACCCGTGTACTCACCAACTATTTTCATAGTTGACCCATTTTCTCATGCATTTCAGGTGATCGTTAGTAAGTTTCTTTTGAAGGCAATTACATTGTGGAGTCTCACCGTGTCATCTATTTTAGATTTTTTAATATCCAGATGAAGCTTATGTGAAGTCGAAACTTATGTTTTAAAGCTAATGTTCGGCTAGACAAGTATTGTAATAAGTACTTTTTTGTTTAATTAATAAATGGTGTTGTGTTATTACCATGTGCTTGTGCCTTGTGCTGTCACACTCCGTGTTTCCGCTTTAGCGGGGTGTTACAAATTTGGTATCAGAGCCCTGGTTATAGTGAATGCCAGTTTTCGAAAGCTAAAAACTACAACTATAACCAAAGAATCATTTTTATAAAACGCCAAACATGATAAGAGTTGACTAGTCCGAACATTGCATCATTTGACCTTAATTAGACAGAACTTGATCAACTCTGTCTAATTCAGGTAGAATTATGGAATGTCGGGAATAGTTATCAAGCATCGTGTTTGGTGGAGTCATAGGCATAAGGTCATCTGAAGTTGCATTGGTCATGTGCGTTCATATTTCATGCATTCATTTTTGTTCTATAGTCCAATGTCCCATTTTACATATGTTCTTTATCTTTATCACTCTATGACCTGATAGAATAAGCACGTCTTTGTTTTTGCCATAACCCAGTTGTTAAGTCACATCCCTTACCTTCCCGTATATTGTAAGATTTAGACGAAGACCTCGACAAATATTAGTATTCTGATCTTCAGACAGACATTTTTGGAACTGCTAGTCCTCCCCGACTAGGACCCCGAGAAGGACTCGTCGATAGATTTCAAGTCAGAACTCAAAGCAAGCAGTAGATGGACTTCATATGCACGACGTATAGAGGCAATCATTCTTTCGTTATATACGTTGACTTATATTTTGGTCACGTTTCTGTCTTATTTTGCCATATTATTAAACCAACTGTTTTGACTATGAATGTGAGCATGAGTGCTCGATTAGTACATAACCAGTCAGTGGTTGATTGATTCATCCCAACAACATTGTTGAAAGAACATTTTGATATGTCATAATAGTCTTATATTTGGCTGGGAGTTGAACTCCAGCTGGTAGCCGACTTGTTAAAAGGTTATTTATGGCGCATTCATACCTTAAAGCATACTTTTACCTCTTTCATATTTTGATCTTAATGTGAAGCAAAACTTGTTTTCCCTCATGCCAAGTCGGGCATTTAATAGGGTATATAACCCTACCTTGCGTATTACGCACAACTATTTTCTTATCCACTATTTGGAATGAAATTTTTTCCATGGAAACCTGATACTATTAACATTTCATTCTTGATGACATTCGATGAGACAAATTACATCATTAGTTGCCCTACGAGCAACTTGCCTAGGAGTGTTATCACTATATTTGTTTGGTCGTATGACCATCACCTAAAAGACTCCTTTTGAGATAGAAGGATTGATACAAGAATGAGAACCAATTACTCGAATTTGGTTAAGTGTGTAACCATGATAACAATTTTCGTTCTTGCGTTCGTGTTTCGGAGATGGTACTAATTTGGATGAGTCAAAGTCCTTTGTAACAAAAATTTGTACGAGTAAAATCTTTCTTAAAATATATTTTTTAAGCATGGTGCTTTAGTAGATTTTAAGTAATTGCGTTGTCTAGTGTCAAAACCTATGTATTATAAGGTCCGTCTAAACCACAAATATTGTTGGATATTATTATAGAACCCATCTTTGAAAAAACGTTCTTAATACATAATTTCTTTATGTTAATTTTAATACGTTTGCCAACAACGATTTCAAAATTTTATAATATTTATTTTACACTACTTGAACTATTTTATTAAAACTCCTTTATTACGAGCTTTTACAAACGCATCTTTTTGCACGATTATCATTACAAAATTTTAGAACAAAAAAAATCCTACTTTGCATAAACTTTTGCGGCGTCTCATTTACATAAATATTATTTTGATTACTGCCAAGTTATAATTAAACAAAATATTTATAGTACTCGAATTATACTTTTGTTAAGCGTTTGCTCAAATAAATGTCCTTGGATAAATTTTAAAACCACGTCTCCAAGAAGAAACACGCGCAAATGAGGAATGAATCTTGGAAACTAATTAATGTACCTCTACGCATACGCTCTACAAACCTAGAGCATATACGAGTTGTTTTATCATATTTTAGGCCGTCAATTGATTTAAGAGCTGAAAAGCTTCTACAAAGTAGTATGAATGGATTGGTGGACTAGAGTTTTAGCAAAAATTGATTGCTTCACGATAACCGTTCGAATCCCTTTAGAAGGCAAAAGGATTCTAGTGGTACAAGGAGATAGGTTTGTAAAGGACTTGAAGCTAGTGTCGGTCATCAAGATGAGGAAATACCTGGAAAAGGATTATGTTACGTTTTGGTACATATAATGGGAAAAAGAGCTAATGTGAAGAATACTAAAAAAATTCTGATAGAAAGGAATCATACCGAGGTCTTTTCAAAAGATTTATCTGGACTCCCTCCGACTAGAATAGTTAAGTACCGGATCGACCTAGTGCCGGGAGTAGCACCGGTAGATAAGGCAGCATATTTTTTAGCACCATGGGAAATGAAAGAGGTGTCTAAGAAACAACACGAACTTCTGAGCAAATGATTTATAAGACTGAGTTCATCACCTTTAGATGCACTAGTGTTCTTCGTCAAAAAGAAGGACGGATCAATGCGCATGTGTATCGATTATAGGGAGTTAAAAAAATTAACCATCAAGAACCGATACTAAAATTCCTCGAACAGATAACCTATTTGATCAACTTACTTTTCAAAGATTAACATACGGTCAGGATATCACCAGATAAGAGTCAAGGAAGAAGACACTCCAAGACAGCATTCAGGACGCGGTACGGACATTACGAATTTCTAGTCATGTCCTTGGGGTCGACTAATGCACCGGGTGTTGTTGATCCTTTTTGAATAGATCTTACTTAGATTTTTAAAGCTTAGTTGTATTGGATAGATCCAAGACAACTATAGTAGAAACTAAGATTGAGAATATCACAAACTATGCGGAATCTAGTTTACAATACTAAGAAGAATAAAAAAACAGCAAAAACAAGATCTTGCTAAACTTTCAATATATTGAATACTATTTTGAGTTACAAAATAGTTATGAATACTAACTATGATTGCTATGCAAACTATGAATACTAATATGAAAACTAATATCTAGATCTATGCTATAGGGTTCCTTTTATACACCAAGGAAACCCTAATAGGCTTGCAAAACACGTTACATGATCATGCATATCTATTCCTAGTATATCTCATGCATATCACATAAGCAATACTAACTATTATAACTAACAGTACTAATAAACTAACAATACTAACATTTTGTACTGGCAGTACTAACTATAACACTAGCAGTACTAACTTAGATTGGCAGTACTAAGTCTTTTATTGGCAGTACTAAGTTGAACCAGCAGTAGAAACTTGTAGAAGCCCTTAATTCCCGACAATCCTCCCCTAAACTTATGACTTATCTTCAAATCATTAAGTTTCTGAATTAAACCTTATGTAGAGAGGATGCTTCCAAACACTTTACTGTCTTGGTCTGTTTGCTAGTATGATAATTTTCCTTAAAAGCTCATCTGCCATCTTTGAATATTGATCCACTTACAACTTGTTACACAACATCAAAGTCAACATCCCTCTTTTTAGTAGATAATCTTTCTCAACCAACATGAAGATATCATATCCTCTGTCTATAGATACATGGTGAACACCACATGTTTCAATATAACATCCTTGACATGATCATGCATATACCTCTGAAGCTTCCACAGAATGTCATCAGTATCAGGTTCAAATAACCTCTTCAATTCAACCCATAATGTTCTTTCTTTGTCATCCATATGATCTGTTGAATTGAATCTTTCTTTAACCAAACTCCATAGCTTATCCAGGTCATCTCTATTAAATTTCTTTAACATATCATCAAAGGTCTGATAAGCTTTTGTATGGTTTCTAACTCTAAAATTTTTCCAATACTTTCTTATGTCTTCAGAGTAAAACCTCTAGTCTATGATTGGATATTGACTTGTAGGCTGCAACATAAACTTTCTTCCACTAAGAACTACCATTTTATTTGTTGTAATCCTCTTGTGATATCTCATCTACTTTTAGTTCTTCAGTTGGTTTGAGCCTTCTCCAGTCTTTTGCCTTTTTGAACTTTCTTCTTGAAGATTTAGACCTGCTCTTTTTGTTCTTTCTTTTCCATAACAGAGTCCATAGGCACAAATGAGGTAACCTGTTTGTAAACATTATCAAACATCTCCTTGACTTCATAAAGCTCTTTCCACGTAAGTGTTCACATATGTATCCCTGCCATATTCTTAATATATGTGCAATGGTCTTTCGTTGCTGAACTTGTTTGAGGTTTATTTTTGATTGCCTTATATCGTTGTACTGCTTGTAGCTTCTTTCTCTTGTCAATGAGTTCTGCAAGTAGTCTTGCCCTTTCTTCAATGGATAGATTTTCCCATTCTTCCTCTAACAGTTTCTGAGCCAGATCCTCATTTGCTTAAATCTGAGCTTGAACATCATCTCAATCAATATCCACAACTGTGGGATTAGATTTATCTTCAGTAGTCTCACTTGCAAGTAGCTCTTCTTGTTCTGCATTAAACTTTGCTTCTTGTTCTGCATTTAATCTTGCTTGTTCTTCTTCATGCAACTTCTGAGCTAATTCTTCATCAAGGCTCATCTGAATCTGAACTCTCTTTTTGATCTTCTTTGGTTGCTCAGACTCTTGCATAATGGCTTTACCCTTATCCTTTGTAGTCTCAGTTGTCTTACTTGATGAAGGAATAATAATGTTAACTTGTTGAACCATACCAGCAGTACTAACTGGCATTGATGTACCAGCAGTACTAACTGATTCTTTAGCAGTACTAAATATCCTACTAGCAGTACTAACTCCTTCACTGCCAGTACTAACTACTCTTCTTCTTCTAGTATAAGTGTTGACATTTTTCTTGGCTGTATCTGCAAGAACTTTAGCTGCACTAAGAACTCCTAACTGATCTTTAGATTGGTCTTCTTGACTACTAACCTTTGTAGGAGTAACCAAGGAAATTCCTGCATCTTGATCAATGTCTTCTATCATCCTCCCTTGTTTAGAAGGATCCTCTGAACTCTCCTCATCATCTGAGACTACAATCTTGGCTCTCCTTCTAGCTTGGCTTATCTTGACAATTTGTTCTAACTTCTTTACCTTTTTGATAAGTTTAGTTAAAGCAGCACCATAGGTTTGTTTTGTTTGCTTCAATTATGTCTCTAAGTTGTCCACTTTATTTGATAATTTTGTACATAGAACTGTCAATTCATGTAGTGTCATACTGTCCTCATCACTTCCAGGTGTGTGACCTCCTGGGAGAGGTGAATCATGAGGCATGGTAGGGGACTTAGGGATGTTACCACTGCCCTGTCCTGCATCTATGCTAGAGACAGTAGTGGCAGCCCCTCTATGAACAACATCCACACTTGTGAATGCAGCCTCATCTGCTACATTAGAGTAAGTAGGAGAACTGAGCTGAGGAACCTCAGTTTCCTGTCTGGTTGGTATCCTTGAGGATGATGAAAGTGGTGGTTGTGAGGTTGTTAGAGGACCTGAGGGTGTGTGATGGGACTCAACTAGGACTGTTGATCCTTCACCTTGCATAATTGGACCTTGAATAAGCATTGTTGGAAATAAAGGAATGTCCACCCTAGTGTATCCCTTGGAAGCCCTTCTTATATTGCTAAATAGTTTTTGTGTGAGGGTAGGAGCAATATAAGTTCTGTTGTGAGGTAGAATATGTCTCTTATCCTTGTTCAAAAATATTTGAATAAATCTTGGATACATTAAAAATTTAGACTTACTATCCAAGTTTTTCACCATGCCTTTAAAAATTATTTTAGAAAAGTTGAAAGTCCTATTTGTGGCCAAGCAAATGATAGAAGTTGCTATATTGCTACTAAATTGTTCCCAAGTAGTCTTCTTAGGACTTAAACAATGAAAAATGGTATGGATTAAGAAGTTCCATTAAGGGGAAAAGTGACCCTTTTGGAAGGTCAACTTGTCAGAGTTGGAAACATACCCCATAAGTGTAAGTTGTTCAAAGATTTCAATATTAGGCAAAGTAGTAATACCATCAGAGTCTTCTAACTTGAGATGCCTCCTAATAGATGCCTTAGAAACAAGCTTAACTTTCCCATCTATTGTAGCAGTGATTTGTACTTCTCTAGAGTCTAGGGTGTTTACAGCAGCAGTTTGCTAAAATTGTTGGATGAGTGAAACATAGATAGTAGGATTTTCAGTGAGAGCATACTTTATGTGACTTGTATTGAGAAAATCTACTATTTAGTGAAAAGGTTGTATGTATCACAGAACTCCAAATTAGCCATTGTTGATTGTGAAAAGGTTGATTGAGGTCTGGGATAGGTGCGGTTGTGAGAGTATGTGAGTTTGGCAAAGTTAATTGAAATATTATAGAGAGAGCTTAAGGTTGTGATTGGACCGACTTAATAAGATTGAATCTTTATCTTGAAGAAAGCTTATAAGGGAAAGAAAGATCAAGAAATATCCAAATTATTACCACTATAAGCTAGTTTTATTGGCGGAAATATTCATAAACAGCTATAATTAATTAAGGAAATTCTGTTATACCTCAAACAGTACTAACGGTATCATAACAGTACTAAGATTAGCCTAACAGTACTAAGTAGTGCCCAACAGTACTAAGTTTTTCTGACTAACAGTACTAAATATGCCCAGCAGTACTAAGTAATACCTAGCAGTATTAACTTTTGAGATACCAGTTTTAACCTCAATTTTGTTCCAAAATGTATTTCCATCACCAATCTTGATTCTCACAAGCTCTCCTTTTGTTTTTATTCTCACTTTATCTCTCAATTCTTTTGCTCACTAAGTCACTATTTCTGTTTTTTGTTTCACACGTCTCTCTTTTCTTTTTGCTCACAATATCAGACAGTTTTATACAAATACCATCAATTCCTTTAGTTTCATGATGTCCTCCCTACTTCTAAGTATGTTAACTCTTGAGAGAGGTGGATCATTAGACTGTTTAGATGCAGCCTCAAACCTAGTTTAAGCTTCTACACCCCCAATATGGTAACTTGGCACCTGGGACCACTACCTGAATCAGTTCCCTAAGGAAGAGATTCATTAAGTGTTGCCATGGATTGGGTCCTATTTATGTTACCACTGTCCTGCTCTGCTTCTAAGCTAGAAGCAGTAGTGGCAACCCTTTCCATTCTGTCTTCCCACTCCTTATAGACAGTCTCATCTGCAACAAGGTGAATAGGTCCACTAGACTGAGATATCTTAGTGGTCCTTTTGGCTTTCCTAGGTTTGTGGGTCTTTTGAAGTTGATATGATTATAAAACAGTGATTGGTTCTTCATTAGAGAGTTGAGCAGATGTGAATGTGTGTTAGGGATCGGTGGGTTGTCTTGACCCTTCATCTACTTCTGTTGAATGTTACATTTCCTTTCATCCAATCTTAATTAACCTCCCCTTAAACAATGCTTCAAAAATTAAGTAATCCAATGCTAGCAATCAGAAAGTTAAACCTGCTAACATCAAAAGCCTTTGTGAGAAGATCTGCAACATTGTGGTCTGTATGAATCTTGATCACTTGAATCAACTTCTTCTCATAAGAATCTCTGATGAAATGATGCCTTATTTCAATGTGCTTGGTTTTAGAATGAAACACTAGATTCTTCACAATACAAATGGTGCTTTCATTATCAATGTGAATCTTGGTGTTCATGAAGTTGAACCCATAATCAAGCATTTGATTTTGGATCCATAACACCTGCCCACAGCAATTAGCAGCAGCAACATACTCTGCTTCAGTAGTAGAGTTTGCAACTATAGTCTGCTTTTTACATTGCCATGAAATCAACCTTTTGCCAAGAAATTGACAACCTCCTGTTGTGGATTTCCTGTCAAGGCTAGCTCCAGCATAATCACTATTAGAGAAAGCTTCCAAGTCAAATGGTGAATCCCTAGGATACCAAAGGCCCAATTTAGGCTGTCCTTTTAAGTATCTAAAGATCCTCTTCACTGCATGAAGGTGTGAAGTCTTTGGTGTAACTTGGAACCTTGCACAAGCACAAACAACAAACATTATGTCAGGCCTAGAAGCTGTTAAGTACATCAATGATCCAATCATTGATCTATATAAGTGAACATCCACATCCTTAGCTTCTTCATCCTTGTTTAATGCCTTGTTAGTCTCTATTGGAGTGCTTGCTGCCTTTACAGTGGTAAAATCAAACTTCTTCAATATATCAGCCACATACTTATCTTGGCTAATGAAGATTCCATCCTCCTTCTGTTGTACTTGCAATCCTAAGAAGAAAGTGAGCTCCCCCATAGAACTCATCTGGAATCTCTTGTGCATCATCTGCTCAAATTCAACACACAAAGACTTCTTTGTAGACCCAAAGATGATATCATTAACATACACATGTACTAACATGATATCACCTCTGTCCTTCTTGATGAACAAAGTTTTATCTATAGTGCCTCTTTTGTATCCATTTTCTAATAAATAGGTAGACAAGATCTCATACCAGGCTCTAGGAGCTTGATGTAGACCATATAAAACTTTTTCTACCTTATAAACCTTATCAGAGAACTATGGATCTTCAAAACCAGGAGGTTGGCACACATACACCTCCTCTTCAATAGTACCATATAAAAAGGCACTCTTCATATCCATCTGGTACACAATAAGTCCCATAAATGATGCATAGGCCAAAAATAACCTGATTTCTTTAATCCTAGCAACAGGAGCAAAAACCTCATCATAATCAATTCCTTCTTCTTAGGTATAACCTTGTGCAACTAGTCTTGCTTTGTTTCTAACTACAATTTCTCTCTCATCTTTCTTGTTTCTATACACCCACTTAGTTCTAATAGCCCTCTTTCCTTTTGGAAGATCCACCAGAGTCCAAACCTTTTAAAGTTTAAATTGCAGAACTCCTCTTGCATTGCTTCTATCCATCTTGGATCTGTCAAGGCTTGTATCACCTTTTTGGGTTCTATTTGTGAGAGAAAATAGGCAAATAAACAGTTTTGATAATCTTTATGATTTGTTTTCCTCTGCTTTTTGATGTAGCTCACCAAACCAAGTTCTTCAAGATTTTGTTATGACATCCTTCTTGTTAGTGGAGCTAAATGCAAATCTACAATTATTTGCTCAATTAGATGATCTTTGTGAATTCTTGTTGTGGGAATAGAACTGACATTCATGGTTGTTACCGAGTTGTTGAGGTCAGCTTCTGCACCAACTTCTTCTCTATCATCATATGCTTCATAAAATAAGCCAATTGCTTCCAAAGATTGCATACTTGGATCATTAGGTATAGGACTAGCAGTATTAATATTTGAGCTACCAGTATTAATATTTTCACTGGCAGTATTAATACTTAGCCCAGCAATATTAACATCTTGAGTACTGCTATCAATCCTTTCTTGATCATCAGCATTATCAAAACCTTGTCCAGCAGCACAAACAGATGGATTAACAATAGAAACTCTGTTAGTGTTGTTAGCATAATCTTCTTTCTGTTGAACAAGCAAATTATCTAATTCAGCTCTGAAATCTTGCACATGCTGGTCATCTTCTTTATTTGAAGCTCCTTCTTCATTTTCTTGACCATTTCTTTCACTTAAATCATCATATCCTTTTCTTGGTACCTCATCAGCATCCTTATTATCTGTGCTCTGAGAACTTGAAGAGAGTGGAGAATTAGAAAGCATGAGTGGTAGCAGTATGTATTCATGATCAGAAGCTTTCTCTTGTCTAGATTGCCCTGCATTAACATTTGTCTCTATAACTGCATCACCATTAGTTTGATTTCCTGCAGTAACTGGCTCATAATTCATAGATTTTGTCAGTGAATCAATATCAAAGAGCCATTCTGGACCACTCCCTGCAACATTGGGTTTGTTTTTAAGGAAGTTTATGTGCAGATTCTCCTCTACCTTCCTAGTTTTAGTGTTAAATACCCTAAAAGCCTTGGTATTTATAGAGTATCTAACTAAGAATCCCCTCATCAGCCTTCCCATCAAATTTTCCTAGGGGATCTAAGGTATTAAGAATAGTCACAGGACACCCAAAAGGTCTCATAAAGCTTATACTAGGTGGTCTACTAAGTAATAGTTCATAAGGTGTCTTGTTGTGAGGCTTGGTCACTAGAACCCTATTTTGAACATAACAAGCAGTATTAACTGCTTCAGCATAAAATGTAGTAGGTAATAATGAATCTGCTAGCATAGTCCTAGCAGCCTCTATTAGTGTCATATTCTTTCTTTCAACAACTCCATTTTGTTGTGGAGTTCTGGCAACACTAAACTCCCTCTTAATCCCTTTCATCCCACAGAACTGATTTATGTCATTATTTTTAAACTCAGTTCCATTGTCACATCTGATGATTTTAACCTTATGATTTATTTGGTTTTCTATGCCAGTTGTAAAATTTTTAAGGATCCTACTAGTCTCATCCTTAGTGGCAAAAAAGAAAACCCAACTAAACCTACTATAGTCATCAGTGAAAACAAGGCAATATATCTTGTGATTGATACTCCTTACAAATGTTGGCCCAAATAAGTCTATATGCAACATTTGTAAGGGATGGCTGATAGAGCTTACAAGCTTGGTCTTACAAGAGGCTTTGTGTTGCTTTCCCTTATGACAAGCAACACAAGAATGGTCATTTTCAAAAAGCATTTAAGGTAAGCCTCTAACAAGATTTCCCCTTATAAGTTTGTTCATAGTTTTAAAGTTTATATGACCAAGCCTCCTATGCCATAAATTAGACTTATCTATTGTAGCATTTGCAATTAAACAAGTCAAACCTCCTGAAGAAACAACATTCTTTAGATCAAAACTGTACATGTTGTTCTGTCTGGGAACTTTAAGCAAGACTTGACTTTCATCAAGTAGCTTAAAGTCAGGAGATAGAACAAGACATTCAGTCTTAGTGAGAAGAACACTATTTTTCATGTCACACATTTGTGAGACAGAGAAAAGATTAAACTTAAGTTCTTTTATAAAGTATACATCTTCAAAGTCTAATTTCCTAGTCCCAATTTTACCTTTTCTAGTAATTTTACCTCCTTTAGGACTTCCTGCAAATGCAACAAATCCACCATCAATGTCTTGATAATCTGTAAGGTAGGACTTATTCCTAGTCATATGCCTAGAGCATCCACTATCAAAAATCTCTTGATCCTGTAAAGCATATTGTGGATTACCCTACACTCAAAATAAGAGAATTAGTTTCTCTTGGGGACCCAAGTCATCACTGACTTGAGTCTGCCTTGAGGATCAACATAGTCAAATTTTTTAGGCATGTATGATCCACTGTTTTTGGAGATATGGCCAATTACTTTTCCTGTTGGTCTTCAAATCCAGCATGCTGAGGATTTAACAACATTTTCCCTTTTTCTCTCAGCAGTACTAACTACTACTTCTGGCCCAGCAGTAGTTACATTATTAACCTTAGCAGTATAAACTTTTTTATTAAAATTATTAGCTTTAGCTGCTGATTTTTGGTTAAAAGGCCTTCTCAATGGTGAATGTGATTTAAAATAAGAATATTTTGTGGGTGATGCAGCATTCACTTTTTGTTTAAGTGCAGCAGTATTAACATGCCTAGCAGTACTAATTGATGCTGCTGCTCTTGGAGAGCTTTGCTTAGCAGCATTAACTGGCACTAGTCCAGACTTTGTTGCAACTGCTGTTAGAACACAATTTCTTTTAGGATGTGGGTGAGTCAATTTGTTTTGGTGATTCACCCTCTAAGCATTATACTCGTCTAACTTCCCTTTGACCAGTAACCCTTCCCATATTATTCAACACAGATTTTCCAACTATTTTATTCTCATAAAAGTTACAGTCCTTGATTAAATGGTTAAGACTTCCACATACAAAACAAGCTTTCTTATTGAACTCAAAACCATCCCCTAGTTTTTGAGTCATTATTCCATTCCAATTTCTTTTATCAACCCTAGGACTCTGACTTTTCCTAAGGTTTTTAGCTTGCCTATATGTGCGTTGTTCAATAACAGATTTCCTAGTATTTTCATCTGATTTAACAAAATTAATTTTAGCATAACTAGATTTATTCTGTTCAAATGAAGGTCTAATTACACAATCATCATCACTATCAGACTCCCACTCTTCAATGATAGGAGCACTAGGCCTAACATCTTTAGGTTGTTCCAAACTATCCTTACTAGACTTAGATGCAGTTGATTCAATTATAGGCACACTAGAGATAGTTTCACTCACATTAGTCTTCTAGACAGAATCATCTAATCCAGCAAAGGATAAGTCAGGTCTTGAGGGCATGTAGTTCCCAATGTAGGGAGGGGGAACTGCATGATATCCCTCAGCCTTCTTAAACCTATCATTTACTTGATTATTTTCCTCTTTAATCACATTCACACTACTATCAGATGCACTTTCAAATACTTTACTTTTATTCAAATGACAATCATGCAATTCATTTTCATTCATTTGACTGTCAAAACCAACACCAGACTTGTTATTAACACTTATTTGACTGTTTATCAGTTTAGTTAGCTTCATAGATGATGTTTCAAACTTTTCTAATTTTAGTTTTAAATCATTTTTTTCTCTTAAAGCCTCTGCTAACTGATTTTTAAGCTATGTTATAGAATTATCTCTTACCTTAACATCCTATTTCAAAAATGCAATGTCTTCCTCATAAACAACTTCATTTTTTTATGATTAACAGTTCTAGCTTCTAATGATTCCAAGCCTAATTGATAAGCTATTATTTCTAGATTAACTTTATTTAGAACTTCATGTTGTTGATCAAACTATTTTTGAAAAGATTGATAAGATTCTAAACATTCTTTAGAGCAATTTTGTACCTCAGTATTTGAGCTTGATGAACTGGATGAACCTGTTTGGGGGGGATGTTAGGGGACATTAGAAGCAAGTTTGTGGAATCCTTCTTTCATCTGAAAGCTCCATCTCTAACCAAACTATCATTTGAAAGAACCAAGGCATTTGCAAGAGTCTCCACTTGTATAATCCTTCTTGGAGCATCTCTATTTCTATGCCCCTGATTCCTTGGTGCCCTGCATTCTCTAGAAAAGTGACCTCTCTTGTGGCAGTTGTAACATTCAACCTTTGTCTTATCAAAGCCAATATTTTCTTTGCCATTGAAATTCAAATTCCAACCTGTCTTCTTTAAGAATCTCTTCACCCTCATGGTAAGCATGGCAACTGCAATTTAAATCCATGGTCTTCAAGATCATTAGTATCAGTCTGCTCCAGGTCTTCATTGTCCAATTGTAGACTATTAGATTGACTGACAAAGAAGGAAAACATGACATCATCAGCATAAGTTGAAGAAGAAGCTTTGCCCTGTGAACTAGCCACGTGATAACTTCGTATGCAGCCAGGATTATTAACTGCTTCATTAGTACTGCTAAGTTTTTCTAATATACAAAAGCCACATTCTGAGAGTTTTTGAGCTTGAGCTTGATTGGCCTTTAATCTCAGTCTTTTTACACCTTTTTAAATTGTTGTTACAAAAATCAGCCCCATGTCTTCATTGTTGTCTAGATCAGATTTGTTTCTCATGATTTTTTAAAGCATATAATTGTTCCTAGCTTGTGGTGAGACTTCTCAGCAACTTCAGATTTGCATCTTCCTGAGAGATAACTTCACCATGAATTTCCAATTGGCTTATGAGTTTCTGAAACTTATCATAGTAGTTTTTATCCAGTCCTTCAGATCTTGATGCAGTAAAATTCTCATATTGCTGCTTCAGAATGGTTTTTTGCATTTTCTTTGATTCTTTGTTGCCTCTAAACCTGGTCTTGATAGCTTCCCATAGGGACTTTGCATCCTTGATTCCATGAGACTTCAATAGGTGCTCATATGGCCAACAACAAAGTGCTTTTTGCTTTCAATTCATTCTTTCTTGGTAGCTTTTGTTTAGCAGTTTTAGGAGGAATGAGACCTTCTGTACTAGCTGATGCAATAGTAGGTGTATCACCATTCATAATAACCTCCCAAAGAGCATAATCAGTATGAGTAAGATATTGCTCCATTCTCATGCTCCATAGATCATAGTCTCCTGTTTTGAGTATAGGAAGTTTTAGTGCAGACAATGTTTGGGTAGTTTTTGACTGTGATTCAACCTTCTCTTTGATTATGAGATCTTGTGTTATGATATAGTGTTTCTTCTTATTCTAGAGTTTCTCAAAAGCTTGATACACATGTGATCCCTTCTTGACAGATCTTACTTAGCTTGTTAAAGCTTAGTTATATTGGATAGATCCAAGACAACTATAGTAGAAACTAAGATTGAGAATATCAAAAGCTACGCGGAATCTAGTTTGCAATACTAAGAAGAACAATGAAACAGTAAAAACAAGATCTTTACTAAACTTTCAATATATTGAATACAATTTTGAATTACAAAATAGATATGAATACTAACTATGATTGCTATGCAAACTATGAATAGTAATATGAAAAACTGATATCTAGATTTATGTCGTAGGGTTCCTTTTTTACACTAAGGAAACCCTAATGGGCTTACAAAACGCGTCAAGTGATTATGATCTTTTCTATAAGTAAACATAATCTCTTAAACAAATAAGTTTATACATATCTTCTTTACAAATAATTGATACTTATCTTCATAAGTATTCTTGTTCTTCAATCAACCTTTATCTCTTCTCTGAAATGTCTTTGATCTCATCTCTGACAACATTAATTCTTCCAGCAGTTGTAACTGAGCACAAGCAGCATTAACTACTTAGAAGTTTACTCTAGTAGTACTAACATACACTAGCAGTACTAACTTTAGTACTAGCAGTAGTAACTACTTAGTATATTTTCAGTCTTCATCTCTGAGCAGTCTTAACTTCTACTAGCAGCAGTAACTTTATACTAACAGTAGTAACTAGCAGTAGTAACTTTATACTACCAGTACTAACTACTTATCATAATTTTCATTAGTATTACCAGCAGCACTAAGTTATGCTTGACATCACTAATATATACCTGAGCAGTAATAACTCTAAGAATCATCTTGAAGTCTTTTAAACCCAAAAACCAACATAACTTTGCTTGGATGAGGCAGAAAGTCTAACACAGTTTGTATCTTTCCCACGTACTACATAACCTTTGAATCCACTGTCCGGGCAGCCACATAATGTACCAAGTGCAGGGTAATCATTTATTGTCCATAACACAACGGCACATAGATTAAAGTTATCTTTTGTGGAAGTACCATATGTATCAACCCCTATCTCGAATAAGGTATGCAGATCATCAACCAACGGTTCTAAAAAAACATCGATATCATTTCCCGGGTATCCCGATATTAATACCGAAAGCATGATAAACTTTCTTTTCATACACAACCATGGAGGAAGGTTGTATATGATAGTTAAAACTAGCCATACATTATGATGCCTATTTCCTATGTTGACGTCAACCCCATCAGCCAATATTCCTAGCCGTAGATTTCTTGGATCTTTAGCAATTTCAAGGAATTTTTCATCTATGGTACGCCATGCATGTGAATCTGCGGGGTGACATAACACACCATCTGTTATCCTCCGTGTCGCGTGCCATTTTAAATCTTCTGAAATACTTCATATCTTAAATAGTCGTTGCAGTCTTGGTATAATTGGAAAGTACCACATTACCTTTGCTGGAATGTTTTCGTACACTTTATGTGTCTTATTATCCACCTTCCATCCTGATATACCACAAGTTTGACACACAGTCAAATCCTTGTCATCCTTCCAGTAAAGAAGGCAGTTGTTGATACATACATGTATCTTTTCGTATCTTGATCCCATCAATTTCATAACTTTTTTTGCTTGATAAGTTTTTTCCACCATTTCGTTACCAGCAGGTAGCATCTTTTTTAACAATTCTAGTAATTCAGTAAAGAACTTATCAGAACATCTGTACTTACCCTTCAAGTTGAGTAGTTTAACTATTGCGGACAACTTTGTGAAGTCAGGACATCCTTCGTAAAGAGGCTTCTCTGCGTTTAATAATAGTTCTTGAAACTTGACAAGGTCATCCTCATCAATATTATCTTTTGTAGCATTAACCATTTCTACTGTTGTTGGGCCATCTGTTGGAATATCTAAAGCAAAATCTGTGTCGTCAACAAACTCTGTTGTAGCATTAACAGGTTTTGGGGCACTTATTGATGGCTCATCATTTTCTCCATGTTTATTCCACTTTGTGTAGCTTAGATCAATCCTATTTCTAAATAAATGGAACTGCACTTCCTCCACTTTATGCTCTATGTAGTTTAAACATTTGGTACACGGACATGGCATTAAAAGATGTTGTTTATTACCTCGTGGGTCGATGTTCCCCATCTTCTGTAAGTTGTGTACTGCATAATCAATAAACGCTGCTACTCCATTAATATAAGATCTGTTGGTCCTATTAGTTCCCATCCAAGACTTGTCTATGTTTATAAATCTACAAGAGGAAATCTCAAAACAAATGTTCAATTACAGCATAATCAAGACATTTTCAATTATAGAATCATAAACATGATTTTTTAGAATGATGTGTACAAAAGGAACATAACAATACTTACTAGTGGTGACGAGAGTGGTGGGTCTATGACAGGAGAGTGACAGCGATGAGAGAGTGAAGTGATGAGAGTTGTGGTGGTAACAAGAGTTGTGGTGAGATGAGAGGGAGTTGTGGCGATGAAATTTTTAGGGGGGTTAATTTGGGAAAATTAATGGGATTCATGAAATTTTTGGGGGGAATATATTTAGCTAAAAGTATCTTATGACTTTTACTAAATATTTCACGAAAATATTAGAAGGAAAAAACCTTTAGCCACGATAATAGTCGTGAATAAAAGTTTTGTTACTTGTTTACCAAAAATTTAACAAACTAGTAGAAAAGGTTGAAAAAATCGCGAATCGATAGCCGGGCGGTCGACCTCCCTGTAGCTTGTAATCGTTCTAGGCGGGATTAATCGGTGAGTAATCGGATTGCCATTTTTGGCTATTTTGTCGTTTAGTGGGCTTTTAGCCACGACGTTGGTCGTGGCTAAATATTTCTTATGGCTAAAAGCCTCGATTAGGTTATGTGCATGGGTTATGGGTCATGTGCATTAGGTTATCACTGGTGACATTCATTAATGGGTATTTGACATCATATGGGTCATATGCATTGGGTTGTAGTTGCTTAAAGTGTCATGTTACGACACATCCATGACTGGTGACAATGGGTAATTAACATGTGTCATGGGCCATGTTCATTGGGTTGTAGTTGCTTATAGTGTCATGTTACGACACATCCATGACTGGTGACAATGGGTAATTAACATGTGCCATGGGCCATGTTCATTGGGTTGTAGTTGCTTATAGTGTCATGTTACGACACATCTATAACTGGTGACAATGGGTAATTAACATGGGTCATGGGTCATGTGCATTGGGTTGTAATGGCTTATGGTGTCATGTTATCGACCAATACATGACTGGTGATTGATCGGGTCGTTGTACCGGTCAAAAATAAACCTTAACTAATCCTATATAGATAGGGTAAGAAAGGGTCGAATCCTCAGGGAGTAGGTGGATTTAATTTAAAATTGTATGGATAAGAAATTTCCATTAGGATGAAAAACAAGCTTTATAGAATGTAAGCCTTTGTGTAAGATTTTCATACCCCATGAGTGTGAGCTATTCAAAAATTACATCATTTAGCAGACATTCAATCCCTTCAGCATCTTCTAACATAAGATCACGTCTCACACTCTTCTCACTGATGATCATCTTCTTCTTATCTACTAGGGCTTGTATCTGACATTCCCCATTAACTGTCTTAGCCATAGTAGTTGCCCAGAACTATTGAATGCATGATTCATATACTATAGGATTAACTGTTAACGCATACTTGATAGAACTTGCATTCAGAAAATCAATAATGTCTTCAAACCTATTACTTTCTTTGGGTTTTTCCAAAAATGAAACCAAATTATGAATTTCAACAAACTTTGGGGTTGACATTATGATGGGTTTTGATGATTAAGAGAAATTTTGAGTAGGGGTTTATGATTAGATAGTATATCAAGGTGTAAAATCGATTGAATGAGTGATTGAAACCCTTAATCGAAGTATTTATGAAATCACCCTCAACATCATTAACTTGAACTGGCAGCATTAAGTTAAGCCTAACAGTATTAACTAACCCAACAGTAGTAAGTTATGCCTGGCAGCATTAACTTATGCCTAACAGTAGTAAGTGAATGCCTAGCAGCATAAAATAGTACTGGCAGTAGTAAGTTTAAGCTTAGTAGCATTAACTTTGATATATCAGCATTAACTCTAATTTCATTCCAAAAAGCATTTCCATCATAAATTTTGACTCTCACAAGCTCTCTTTTTGTTTTTCAGCTCACTATATCTCTCATTTCTTTTGCTCACCAATTCACTTTATCTGTTTTTATATCACACAACTCTTTTTCTATTTTTCAGCTCACTATATCTCTCATTTCTTTTTCTTACCAATTCACTCTATCTATTTTTATATCATAAATCAAGAGCCCTAACAGACAGTTTGGTACAAAATTCCATCAATTCCTTTAGTTTCATGCTGTCCTCCCCACTTCCAAGTGTGTTAACTCTTGAGAGAGGTAGATCATAGGACTTGTTTAGATGCAGCCTCAAACCTAATTTGAGCTTCTACACCCCCAATATGGTGATACTTGGCCCTGGACCACTAACCTAGAATCAGTTTCCTAAGGAAAAGACTCATTAAGTGTTGCCATGGATTGGGTCCTATTTATGTTACCACTGTCCTGCTTTGCTTCTAAGCTAGAAGCAGTAGTGACAGCCCTTTCCATTCTGTCTTCTCACTCCTTAATGACAGTCTCATCTATTACAAAGGGAATAGGTCCACTAGACTGATATATCTCAGTGGTCCTTTGGCTTTTCTAGGTTTTTGGGTCTTTTTGGGTTAAGATAATGATGTAACAGTGATTGGTTCAAGATTAAATAGTGAGACATTTGTGGATAGTGTGACGGGTTCAAATGGTATTGTCCTAGACCCTATTACCCACTTCTACTTGATTGGTTCAACATTTTTAATTTTGACAACAGTATTAAATGCAACTAGCAGCATTAAGTATACTTGCCAGTAGTAAGTCACTCTAACATCACTAACTTGAAATTCATCCTTAGCTGCTGTTCCATTCCATTCCAAATATCCTTTCATTAATCAAGACTTCATATTTAACCTCCCTTTAATCAATACTTTAGAGGTTAAGCATTCCAATATTTACAATCAGATATTGAAATCTGCTAACATCAAATGCCTTTGTGAGTAAATCAGCAACATTGTGATCAGTGTGAATCATGATCACTTGAATTAATCTCTTCTCATATGAATCCCTGATGAAGTGATGTCTAATCTCAATGTGCTTAGTCTTTGAGTGAAACACTGGATTCTAAACAATCCAGATCGTGCTTTCATTGTCAATGTAAATCTTGGTGTTCATAAAGTTATATCCATAATCAAGCAATTGATTTTGGATCCATAACACCTGTCCACAATAATTAGCAGCAACAACATACTCTGCTTCAGTAGTGGAGTTAGCAACTATAGTCTGCTTTTTACATTGCCATGAAATCAACCTTCTTCTAAGAAATTGACAACCTCCTGTTGTGGATTTCCTGTCTAAGCTAGCATCAGCATAATCACTATCAGAAAAATCCTCTAAGTCAAATGGTGAATCTCTAAGATACCAAAGACCCAATTTAGGATGACTTTTTAAGTATCTAAAGATTCTCTTCACATCATGAAGATGTGAAGTATTTGGTGTAACTTGGAACCTTGCACAAGAACAAACAGCAAACATTATGTCAGGTCTAGAAGTTGTTAGGTACATCAATGATCCAATCATTGATCTTATAGGATCCCGTAACACTTCACTTCATAGAATCAAACACGAAATTAGAACTAGAAAAGAGAAAGAGAGTGAGTTGAACTTTTAGAGAGAGAAAGAGGAGAGAGAATTAAGAGAGAAAAGAGAAAATGAATTATTTTAGAAATGAACAACTAACTCTTTTCTAAATAGAAAAGAGTTTATATACCCCGTCGCGTTAAATGACGCGCGGGATATTTAACTAGGACCCGGGCTCGGGTTTTGCTTGGGATTAAACCCGAAACATATACAATATTAGATTAACTATCGAGCCCGATTCCCGATACTTTCCTATTACAACATTAACTAATTAAAGACCGAAGCTCCATCGTAGAGTGACCGAGCTTCCTTGTTCGACTCAATAAATTAAGGCTAACAATCTCCCCCGAAGTGAGGTCTTGAACACGGGAACGAGCTTCCTTTATTGACTCAATAAAATTGAGGCTAACAATCTCCCCCGAAGTGAGTTCATTGATGACACTCCTTCATGAGATCAATGAGATTGCTTTTGTCGTTAAGCTCATGCGGTCTTGGTCTTTCTCTTTGTTATTTGTTGTAGGCTTGTTCCTTCATGCTTTGCGATCTTGACTTTGAGCCTTTGTCATTGTCTTTATCGTCTTTGCCATCTTGCGATCTTATGTCTTTGACCAACATGCTCATACTTTTGCATTATCTTGAAAGCTTTAAATCAGGGAGTTACGGAAGTCCTTTGTCCTTTAAATCTTGGAGCTTTCATGATTTAATGTCTTCGTAGATTGAGCATTTGAATGGGATTGAGGTTGCCGTTACCACCGTTTGACCTGCAGGTTTACGTTAGTGATAAACGAGAAAATTGATTTAAAAATCAATCGACGTGTCACTCGTTAAAGAGTTTTTGTAACACATCGAGAGTGTCATGTTTTTATCAAAATTCATCAACCGTCAATTCATTTACTGGACCAAATCGATATCCAGTTGTCACAAGTTTGATTCATATAGAATCTCGCAAGTCACCTACCAAAGCATGTTTGATAGCAGCTCAAAGCAGATTTCCATCTCATGTGAATACATTAGTATCACTCCGGATGTTTGGCAAATATCACAATGATATTGCGCAGGAACTCTTGATAACAGCTTGTGAACCTGATGATGTTCACAAGTGGTTGAAAAATGGAATGGTCCTAACGAGATTTTGATTTGATCCTGGCTCAAGACTCGATAGTGCATTTTGGTTTTAGTAATCATAGGCTAGAGCAGATTGCCACTAATTCAAACAACGATCTCGGAATGAGATGTCAATAGATAACGTGTGTATCTCCATGACAAATGAGACAAGTTTCTGTTAAGAGAAACCCGAATGGCTGGGAAGGGTTGTGCATTGCATCACTGGGTCCATGATGTCATTTTCAATGTCAGCAATCAACTTGTGATTCTGACAGCATATGTATTGACCCGGTTTCTGCCTTAAGTTGTGTGGAGGGCTTCTTTCTTTAGACCCTTTATCCATACATTTCTTTTCATTCTTTCAACGCCTTCAATGCGTACAGGACGTCATTAACTAACACCTTGTTTGATTGTTCCAGTGTTAACTCAATCTTAGTCCGCATTAACCCATATACATTCATCTCCAATCATACCTAAGGACTGCTATTTCTAACTTTGGATTATCCTTGGGTAGATCCTCCGGTTCTGGTTGGATCATAGGATTGATTCCTAACCTAACCACCTTATGACTTCAGAATCGTCGTGAATTTAAGATGTTGTTGGGTATAAGATCGAACCATAAAACCTTTTCTTACTGTTGAGCACATTGAGTCGAATAGATCATATTTTAATTACATTTTCTCCCCTTATTTTAAATAATAAACACTTAGTTTTTGAAATACCTTGTGATTAAAATATGTCTTGAAAAATCTGTGGGAGAAAATATGGTCAGCATGAATGGTTTGGAACATTTTGATAATGTTTTGAATACATAAGAATGGTCGTTGATGATGTATCCAAGAACATTAAAACTTTGTTTTTCGAAAAAACTCCCCCTCAAAATAGGACCAATTGAGAAATTGTTGTCTTTTGAAAACATTGTGAGGGTTGGAGTGTTGAACACACAATTTTTGAAAGATTATGATTTGTCATCGAGAAATTCTTGAAAAATTGTGTTCAACTTTTTGAAAAACCAGATGTTAGAGGACTTCTCTTCTAACGGTAAGGGTAAGCGCACTGAAACGTACACTATCCTTTTTCTTGAGCTAAAAACATTGAATGTCTTGTAAGAACAGCTCAAGACCGAGAAACGTTAATTTTCTCGTTGTGAGGATAAGTTATAAACCTTCCTTTATTTGAAGTCCGGGTTATGTTAACTCTAGACAAATGCACATAAGCCATTCTATAAAATTAGAAAAGACATTTTGGAAACTATTTGCAACGCCTCGCTCGAACTTCATTTACACACCCGTGTCAATGTTAATCGACATTTCTAAGCACGTAAATGTTATCGATTCCAAGAGACATGTCGAGAAGAATCTTTTTGGAAATTTTGTTTTTCTGATTTTGTATTTTCTTTTTGAAGTTTTATATTTTTGTATTTTTCTTTTCTCAAAAATATGTACATGGTGATGTTTGATGATGATATCAAGCAGTCTCATTTGTCAGAACCTCCAATTCCCGCTAGAGTCAATACATCTCATACCAATCCTTCCGACAAGATACTATAACTGATCCTCGAGGTAAGGGCTTCGTAAAAAGTCAGCTAAATTGAATTCAATTCTGACAAAATATAGTTCAATTATACCATTTTCAACTTGTTTCCTTTTATTGAAATGATACCGAGTCTTGGATGTGCTTTGTCCGTGAATGTTGTTACGAACTGGGTTTGCATATATTGCTATGGCTGACCTGGGAAGAAGACACAATACAACGTATTTTGTTGTAGTGAAGCCATAATCTGAAGCTGTGTCCCTCATCCACATTACTTTGAGCACAACTTGCAGATAACGCCACGAACTCTGTCCTGTCCTCTGCTAAAGACTTTGCAAGCAGTGCAGTTTTGTTTCTTTAAACATCCAACTTACTAGCTTATCACCAAGAGAACTGTATCCCCTCCCATAGTGCTTTTCCGAGCATCAATTCATGCCTCCTCCCCCGGCATGCTCACAGCGTCTGAAAATGCTAGTTAGTTCAAAGCCAGAATCCTATGGATACCAGAGTCCCTGTAATTGTACTATCCCATTATGTATTTAAAGATTCTTTAACCTCCTTCGAGTGCTTTTTGAGTTGGTCGTGCTTGATAACGTGCACAATAGCATACTGCTTGCACTAAGTCTGGTCTACTAGATGTCAAGTACATGAGTGACCCGATTTTACTACGATAATCAGATTGCATCATACGGTTCTCCCACTCAAATCTACATCTAGATTGGGTTTATCAGTAGCCAATGGTGTACCAATGGCGTTGACAATTATCCATATTATGCTTTTTCAGAATTTCTAAAGCGTACTTGGCCTGATTGATAAAAATACCTTTTGGGGACTGGTGGATCTGTAGTCCTAAAAAGAACTTCATCTCCCCCATTAAGGACATTTCAAATCTACTGTGCATTAACTTTTCAAATCTTTTTGAATATTTAGGGTTTGTAGACCCAAAAATTATGTCATCAACGTAAATCTGCACTAGTAGAATATCCTCCCCGTATTTTATCTTGAATAAAGTTGGGTCAATTGTACCTTTAAGTAAGCTTTGACATCAGGATGTTGGAAAGGTTCATCATTAGCAGTGCTCATTGGGAGCTTGCTTTATAATCCATACAAAGCATTTCCTCTAAGGTAGACTTTTTCTTATGATCGATCAAATCACACGAACCCTTCTGGCTGAGCAACATAAACCTCCTCCTTCAGTGGACCATTAAGAAATGCCGTTTTTACGTCCATCTGATAGATTGGAAAGGACTTGTGTGCTGCGTGGGCAACAAAAATCCGAACTGCTTCCAAGCGAGCAACTGGAGCAAATGATTCTTCAAAATCAATACCCTCTTCCTGAGCATAACCTTTAGCAACAAGTCGTGCTTTGTTGCGAATTACAGTCTGATCTTCATCCTTCTTGTTCTTCCATAACCACTTTAGCTTTATAATCATCTTGCCAAATGGTTTGTCGACTAGTTCCCAGACTTTTAGTCTGTCGAACTGATGAAGTTCATCCTGCATTGCTTCGATCCATGCAGAATCAGTCATTGCCTCCTTAATGTTCTTCGGTTCAACAATACTCACCGTGAGCGCGAACATACATATTTTTAGGATCTATGGCAAGCTGTCGTCTTGTTTGAACTGGCATGGTTGGATTTCCACGAACTTGTTCTAATGGATGATCTCTGGTCCATCGATAATCATGACTTTGTGGTTGAAATGAATGCACATCGGTATTATCAATGTTGCGTGAGGAAGACTCACCAGTTTCTTGTACCCGTGTACAAAAAGGATTGATAAATTCATCTTCTTGAAATGATGCATTCGGTGCTTGATCATTGTTGTTGTCCTCAGCATGACCGTGTGTTGGATTGTAATATTCTTCAAGTAAAGGACTGAAGAGAAATTCTAACCCTTGTTGTGACGAATCTGTCTTTTCTGCTGTAGGAACAACATTTTGTCTTGGGGGCACAGGGTCAGAGTTGTCATAATCTGACGCCTTTTGTCCTTGAGGAACGAGGCCTGAAGAGACATTTTCAACAGACATCTCTTGTCGTTGTGGTGCGAGGTCTGAACTGTTGTGATCAGACATCATTGAACATTGAGGAACGGGGCCTGGAGTGTTATTTTCAGCAGACACCATTTGACATTGACGACCGAGGCTTGAACTGCTGTGTTCAAACGTCATTTCCATGAAGACCGAGGCTTGAACTGCGTTGTTCAAACGTCATTACCATGAAGACCGAGGCTTGATCTGCTGCGATCAAACATCATTGAACAATACACAACACACTGCTTTGCATGTATAGTGCATCTGCATTTTAAGTCAAGTTCGTTGTTTGCTTAGTTGACCATTGAATATGTCCCTCCTTGCACTTAAACATAGGGTTTTGTTTGCATGCAATGAATTATGAGGGATATCTACTAATTGAACCATGCGTGGGTTTCACTGTCAACCTTGCCCGTGCTAGAGTTGAATAACTTTCCTTGTGGGAACCCACCTAAAACCAACAGTCCTTTGAAATCTTACCCGTTTGTTTTCCACCTAAAGACAAGATCTAGAAGTTTATTGTTTTTCTTCTCAGGGAACAGTGGTAGTCATTTCTTTGAAAACCTAGGTCCTCCTGATGTGATCTGTCTTTCTGGTCTTTTAGATTCCCTTGTCTTTTCTACGGGCATATATCGCTTTGTTGTCTTATGGGATTTTGCGTCCTTATTCTGTGCAGAGGCACGAGGATTTAACTTGATGAGGATTCTCAGAAGACGCATTTCATCATGATTTTGCACTGAAAAAAGGCACTTTTTGCTTGTATGACATCGCAAGTCATGACTCAAGAAAATTTTGTTTCCTATATTCTTCTTTTTATGTGACATTATCTTTTGTTTTGAAAACCCGACACTCCATCTGATGCTTGCCCAATATCCCAGGTTATGGTTTGCAACCATTAAAGCAGTGTTGGGTAATCTAAGCAGGATTAAATCATACTAGGTTTTTCCATTCACATCTTTGTCTTTCTGAAGTTGTGCACTTTTCTTAGCTTTCTCTAGGTAGTAGTTATGAACCATATCATTTGAGCCTACAAATTCTTTAGGTGACTGAAATTAAACATGCTATGGGTTATTCCTAGAGTGGGCCCAGGTGCAATCACAATTGTGTATCAAAACTACAATTTAGTTTTTTCTAATCTGAGGGCAAATTCTGTTAGTACTTGTTTAAATAAACCATAGCCGACACATTATTTTATTAACCGACTGTTTCGTTTGAAAACTTCCATTTTCAGGAGAAATTTGAAAAAGGAGACGGTTTTCCTAAAACTGATGGTATTTGGAATTCTTTGAGCATTGGTTGTCGAACAACATAATGGTTTATTTCAAACAAATGAGTTTTCCACAGACTTTCCCTTAGCAGTTCCATCGATGAGTTTCCATTCAACACACCTTATTGCTATGTTCTTGTCTACATTTGAGCTTTCAATCCTGTATATCAGATATTGATTCCACGTTATTTTTCAAAATACCAATTTGAACCGTTTCCTTTGCAAACTAGAGTTGTTTTATCAAGGTTCTATTACAATAGTACTGTAACACACGAGCAAGTTCACATAGAAACTCGCGAGGGTGTTTTGTTCAAGTTTAGAAAAAACTTTTTAAACAAATATTATGAACATTCTTTTGATAACAGATTCCAGTTTGTTTTCGAAAGCTTTATTGCAAGACAATCACAATCTTTGACTTAATGAAGATACAAACATTATAATTCAGTAGACAATTAAATCATATATATAATGCAGATATAACATATAAACATCTTTAACACATACTCTTCGAGAAGTAGTATTCATATATGTTTGAAAAAATCAGCCTTCTCAGATTCAAAGTTCGTCAATCTCTTTCAAGGGTATTTAACGTAACTCAAAATACTTCAAAGCATTTCCGTTTTTTAGTTCATGTTCAAAACGAAAAACAATCAATTTGAGTTTTTACGGAAAGAGGCATTAATAAGGTTTTTATCAAAACTTCCATATCTTTAGCAGTTGGCACCCGAAAATAATCACTAGTATGTTTAAACCAAGCTTGATCAACAATTTCTCTAAATTGATTGATGTTAAATGTCATGTCGTTAAAAAACTTGTCTACTTTTACTAATGGATTTCGAAACGGTTAGAAAGGCAACGATTTTAGCAATGTTAGTATTGTTCTAACAAACGGTTTTCTCACACATTGTCTTCCTGAAACTTCTTTTCGCTCGTATCCAACTGAAAAGGATACTCATTAGTGTGCTTTGAAAATTTATAAAGACATTTGTTTTAGTGAATCATATGGTTTAACATAATCTTTATTCAATTTTGATCTACTCTCATTTGCAAGAGTCATGGTCTCTTCCCTATTGGGGGCAAATCTGTTTGCAAGATCAGAAATATTATATGGGATCATCATACAAATAAGGGGTGCGGCTTCTCAAATTGAGCTTTCTTGAGGTACCATTGGATTGCAAATGTTAGTCTACCATTAATTATTCGCAACAACTTGGGTGCTAACATATGAATGGTCCGGAAATTGACTGCTTACGAGTATAACAATATCGTTCAAAAAACTTTAAACTGTTTTGTCTCATGGATTCACACACTAGTCAATATCTTTTTCTTCCTTAACCTTTAAATCCGAAATGACCTTTGTGTTCTCTTTGAGATACACCTTTCCTTAGTTGTGACCTTAATTAAAAGACTCTTTTTGACTAATTTCATCGTGTTTCTCTGATTGAGAACATGAAATTTCAATAGGCTTAGTTTTCAAACCTATTTTAATTTCAATAGCGTCTTTTAAGAGCTAAAAGTCCTAGAGTTTCATTTAACTTTGTTTGAAGAATTTCCATAATCAATCGGACCGTCTTAAAGGCTTTGTACTTCTTCATACTCATGTTCGTTTGTGTCGTGAAGTGCAATCAGACAACTATCCCACAACCTAAAGCCTCCCCCAAAGCCCTACTAGTCCTCAATCAAGTTTAGTTTGCACTCTCCAAAACTTTAGTCAATGTTGCATTTGCTTTCTTTTAATTAAGAGCTTTAAAAATCGTTTTGATTTTTCCTCAATTAATCAAGAGTTAAAATTTGCAATTAAATTAGCAAGCGCAGCACGCATCATCAGCACATTCTGCATACATGATAGTCTCAGAATGTTTTGTTTCTTTCATTGGCAAACACATTCTTATCATCATTTGTTTTGTACTTGTTCTAATGGGTAATCAGTAGAACTTGATTCTGAGGTAAGACTTCCGAATCTTTTGCATGAAACCGTAATGCGCTTCTAATTCCTGCTTATCAATCTCTTTCAATCTGATATAATCCCACTGCTTGTTTCATCTCCTGGAACTTGTAACCCGATGATATGAACCTCTTAGAACCTTGCACCGTTGAATCTTCAACTGGCTTCACTCACTTTATTCAACGTCATCTTAACTCTTGCTCATAGACTTGCTCTTTCTATTAATACATTGCTCAATGGAGTTCAAGTTCTGTAAGATTGTTTTACCTGAATTTTGAGCTGTTATTTTAGTATAATCACTGAAGTTTTCTCTTAATTCTCGATCTGATGAAACTATCTTGAATAAATATCGAGAGGCTTTTAAACAATTCAGAGTTAAAGAACCTTTCAAACGTACTTTGATCACACTTAGAGCGGATTTGGAATCCATCTCTGAAGTATTATCTGCATGAGAAGTGTTTCTAAGTTATTCATTTGTTGAGATAAACTGAAACTGAAGGTTTCTGACACCATCACCAAAGAGGTGCAAAAGCTGTTGATACAATAACAACCAGAGAAAGTTGACATGTCTTTTGATAAGCTGGTGGTTGATATAAGTTCATTCAATTATGTTCAAGGTTTTCTTTGAAAAATCTTTTGCTTGCATCGTACATTTCTGTATCTCGTGTTCCTCAAAAACTGAACCCAAGATGTAGTAAACTTTTTCCATTTTTAATGTGAATTATGGAAGTGTAAAAGTTGTTGGATCTTAAGTGGAGAGTTTGTGATTGAGGTTGTGGCTTATGAATACTAATCACGTACACGTTATTTTACACGTCATATGATCAAAACGATATAAGAATTAACGGGGATTTTAATAAGATCGCTAGATAAACCGATAAATGATTAATTGTGACAGAATGTTAATCTTTTGATTAGACAATGATTGTTTGTGTTAAGTCCAAAATGAAGTTCTCAGTCCTTTAGGTTTATGTTTGTCTAAGGAAGGTCAATTTACAGCAAGTCTCAACGAAGAACAATTGTCAAATCTCAACCAGAGGATGTTTGGGCAAAAATGCAATGTTGAGATATTGGTCAAAAGGTAGAGGGTTGAGATTTGGTTCAAAAGGCATTGTATAGATTTGGTCAAAAGGCAATGTTGAGATTTGGTCAAAAGGCAATGTTGAGATTTGGTCAAAAGGCAATGTTGAGATTTGGTCAAAAGGCAGTGGTTGAGATTTGGTCAAAAGGCAATGTTGAGATTTGGTCAAAAGGCAGTGGTTGAGATTTGGTCAAAAGGCAGTGGTTGAGATTTGGTCAAAACGCAGTGGTTGAGATTTGGTCAAAACGCAGTGGTTGAGATTTGGTCAAAACGCAATGAATCTTGGAGACAAAACGCAATGAAGTCTTGATTTGGGCAGAGTTTCTCCTAGTCAAAACGCAATATAGGTCTTCAAATTAGGCAAAACGCAACCAATGAGCAAAACGCAACCAAGATCAAAACGCAACCAATGATCAAAACGCAACCAATGATCAAAACGCAACCAATGATCAAAACGCAACCAAGAACTTTGCCAGAGAGTCAAAACGCAACGACGAAATATACGACTTTTTCCACCAAAAATGGCCTAAAAATCACCCTTTTTGACCTTTTAACTTGATTTCTCTTGCACAATTAGTTACCTTATGCCTAGATCTTGCTTAATAACATAAACATTCACACATCTAAGCACAAAAATCCAGGTTTGATTTTTAGCTTCAAATGACATACGAATTAGATCTTTTGAAACCACAAAGAATCAACCACCGAATCCACACGTAGCTCGATTGCCAAATTTAGGATCCCTTAACACTTCATAACAACCCAAAATGTCAAATCACAGATAAGAACAAAAATAAGAAAGAAGAAGTGAAGTAATTCTAGAGAGAGAAAGAAGAGAGAGGAGAAAGAGAGTAGAATTGAGAGAAAAAGATTTATTAAAAATGAGAAGAGATATTTTTCTAAGTGAAAAATTCTAATATACCCCTACACATTTTAATGTGAGAAACGCGCGTGATAATTTAACTATGACTCGGGCTCAGGGTTTTTGCTTGGATTAAACCCGAAACATATACAATATAGTTTAACTATCGATCCCAGATTCCGATAATATTCTATTACTACATTTAACTAATTAATTGACCGAGACAGTAAAAATACATAAAGTAACGAACTTACAAGTTCGACACAATATTTTGATGCCTAACAGTATCATTAATAAGTACCCACAACGAGCTCTTGTCGAGGCTTGGCCGATGTGTCGTCCGAAAGAAAAAGTGATAACCGTTCCTAGCCTAATAATTGTAAATATAAATAATAATTTTGCAAGTTAGAAAATAAATAGTAAAAGTTTCCTTTTCTAAAACCAATGTACTCTTTTGAACCAAAATTTGCAAAAGTCTGCAAAGCTTTTTCATCGAAAGTTCATGCGTCTCGATGATATTTCACCAGGATGGGGTGTCAAAAGCCTTAAGCACTTACCCCCGATGATGACGGTGGGAAGTTAAGAGAAGAAAGTCATTAATGACAAGTGAACCAACGATGTTATAGCTAAGGAAGTTTTGTTGTGCTTGAGTTGTGATCTTACTAAGTGATTAACATATTAGCCCAAAAGGCCCATGGTGTAAAAGCTTGGGCGATTTTAACTATCTATTATGTGGATTTAATGGTTTAAATATAAATTTGAGCACCACATATGATTTAATGTTCGGGAAGAGAAATTCACAAGTTTGTAATTATAATAGTCTTAGCATCTAGCTCGATAACATTACATTGATCTTATTTTTAAAAAGCTTATAATTGGAAAATGAAAATCGGGAATAGATGAAGTATCTTTTAGACACTTAATTGTAGCTTTTTGTTCTAGATCCTAAAGTTACAATGAATAATGAAAACAATACATTATGTCAACACAAGTAAAGTTGTAGTTAGTAATATATCAAGAAAAATCATAAAAAGAGAAAAAGTTTTGAAAATGGGAATTCAGGTGTTTTATAACTTGTGATCTCTTAGCTCTCTCAACAAAAATCTTTGCTACTTTTCAAAGGTTTAGTTTGATGGAATTTCGATGGTATTATGGTTAAAAGGCATATGATATTGCGTGAGGACACCACGCAATCGTTTTGTTTGGGAGAATCTTGGGATAAGTGTAAAATACAACATATCTGTTTATACCTAAAATAGCCAATTAAACCCAGAAAACAGACAAAAATGGTAAAAAAATATACTTGTTTTGTTGTTTTGTGTGTGCAGTACGATATATCAAAAATCATAAAGAAAACCGCCAAAAAAACGTAGCAAAAACACGACAAGACGAGAACAGAAGATGTGTTAGCAGAAGCCGGAAGGCCAAAAGCCAAGAAAAGTCAACCTTCAGTCAAAATTGCTCAAACTTTGGTCAACTCTCAAAGTCAACACTAGAAGACAAAAATCCCAATGTTTTCATTTAAGTCCCCCTAATTTCCAAAAGATTATCACAAATGGGTCCCTAAGTCTTTAATGGGCCCTAATCTTCCTATAACCCTAACACCCGGAAACAACAAAACCAAATTCCAAGCCCATTTCCCAAAACCCGGCCCAAAACTTAAACCTATAACCCTTTTATAAAACTCTAGGGACTTGTTCTGCCAATTTCAAAACTTCACACCACTTCCAACACAAATACAAGGACTGAATTTGCCATAAGCCCAAAGTTTAAAAAGTTTTACCCGTTTTCAGTTGAAAATGGAGCCAAAGGCCTTGTTACTGTTCATTCATCTTCTACAAGTTACTCAAGGGTGAAAACGAAGGGCTTTTGTCAATTAAAGGGTCTACAAAAGACTATTCCGGGTGCGGAAAGTGAAGTATCAAAACAAAGGCAGTTCAAAAAACGACATCTCAAGGCATCTATATTGTTCATATATTTAAGCAATCAATCACACGTGGCTGATGAGATAGCAACAAGGAATTGCTTTGTTTTTACTCTTTAAAAAACACTCACAAAAACTAGCACAAGCTGTGCACATCAAAGTATTGCCATCTTGGCAATCAGTTATGTGCACAAACTTGATGACTCAATTGAAGATCCACTGATTGGATTGATTGTACATGTTTTGGTTGAGAAAAAGAGCTTGTGGTGGGCTGTCAGGCAAGCCTAGAAGGAAACTATGAGAGGCTAAATAGTGGCTCACACATCACCAACACAAACGGATCTCAGTAGTATAGCTTTTAAAATTTTTTAGTTTAAAATATCTTGTTTTAAGGAAGCTTATGTAATTTAAATGTGTTGTAATTTCCTTTTCAAGCAATGTAATCAGAGTTTTTAGTAAATGAAATCCAGTTTGCTGTGTTATAATCTCTTTTAGATTTCACTCTTAAAGCTCTCACTTTTTCTTTCAATAACCTTCTACAGATTACTCATAAGCTCCATATAACTACTTTTCAGGATCTCATGAGTCTATAAGCTCATGATTTGAGCTTATTCATTCCAAATCATATTTAAACATCTAAATATTGATTTAAACCGCTACCTACCTTAAACTTATTAGATTTTGGCTTATGGAAGGGGAGTCAATTGTGGAAGGACTCCCAAGGACCTTTACTGGCTTATTTTAAATAAGCCATAGCTAGTAGATAAGCTCTAAGAGCATGATAAACTTTTGTTAAGCTGAAGCTACTTGTAAGTTTGCTTTTAAATTCCTTTGTCTTTAATTTCTAGTTTAATTGCCTAATAATTGCTTATTAGTTTAGAGTTGCTTATTTGCTTATTAAAAAGTGCTTATCTGTTTTCTAGCTGCTAATTTGAGTTTAATATTGTTAATTAGTGCTTATTCATCATCTGTTTTTAGCTTAACTATTTTAGATCATAGTAGTTTCATTCTGTCTTAAAAACATATAAAAACCAAAAATATTAGTTTAGTACAACGTAGTCAGATCTTTAAATTCAGCTTTAAGAATTTGTGATTATGCTTATGAGGGTAATATAAGCTTATGGAAAACTAGTATTAAGTCCTTATTCATTATATTATCATTTATTGCTTAATCAAATCTTGTTCAAGTAGTTAAAAGGAGTTTGAGGAATATAGCTTTTTGTGACCATTAAAAGTCAAAATGACTAGGAGTTTTTCTTAAGTAAGCTTGATCTTAATGTTAGAATAGTTTTTAAGAGCTTAGAAGGATTAGTCTTTGGTTTTAAGAATTTTTGAGGCTTAATCTTAAGACTCAGCAAGACCAGGGGACCTTTTCCACCTAGTCTTTATGTTTAGTGAAAACTTTGAAACAAGCCATTTAAGGCTGGATTTAGCTTGATTTAATTTTTAAACACTCTTGTTAGAGTGTGAGTTTAGTGGCAGAAGAAACCATTTTGTATTTTCCTTGCATATTGACTTTTGCCATCTAGACAAGTTTCACAATAGAACCGTTATCATTTCCTACTGCATGTTTTTCTTGTTCAATATTTAGGTTTAGATAAAATAGTCTTTTAGATTTTAAAATTTAGTATAACCTTGAGTTTTTAATATAACTTTAGATAGAGATAAGTTTATTTTCTATTTCTTTTCTATCTATTTCTCTTTAGTAAATTTGCTATCAAAGTCATAAAAACACTCAAAAAGTCTAAAAAATAGTAGGAATTAGAAAGTAGCTTTTAAATTCAAAACTCTAGCTTATAGGATAGGGTTTTATCATTTATTTTCATAGCTTAATAGTTGTTTAGTCAGTTTTCAAAAGTTTAAGGTCTGAAATAGCTTATTGAGCTATTAAGCTTAATTTGTCCTTGAGTATTGAGTAATGATCTAAGTATAAGCATTATTGAAGAAATCTGATGTCAGTTAGTATTCGGTGCTTTCAGTTCATTTTAGCTGATTTTTTTTTTTCAATACTAGCTTACTACATGTTACAATGATCTTAGAACAGCTTGTAATTTTCAAATTTGAGCTTATAATGAAGTTTGTACAAGAATTTTAGTCCAAATAAGCATTTTTGAAGAGCAAAAGCCTACTTTCTATAACAGTGATTTGCAAAAGCTCTTTCTGAGCTTGTTTTTGAGATTGAGCTTATGTTCCTTTCATTAAATTTGCTTAAATTTGTGTCTTTTATAAGTTCTAGTATTTAGTTTTTGTAAAAAGTAAAAAAAAAATAGCAAAAAGGGGTTGCCAGACCTCGAACCCAAGACCTCTCTCTTATAACCATACGTTTTTAGTACCATTTGTGCTTCAATAGCTCATCTGTGAGCTATTGAACACACAATCCTTTTACCCTTTTCTTTGGGCCTTTAGCCCATAAGCTCTTCGAGGCTTATTTAGCTTATTTCAGGGCTTTTTCTTTAAGCTGTTTAGTTATTAGCATATTTCCCTTGTTCTTGTACATAATTAGGACTTTTTCCTGAATTTTTTAGATTTATCCATTTAAGTAGTTTTTTTTTATTCCCCTAATTTTTATAATTTTTCGTACGATTGACGCAATTTTATGAAAATAAGATAAAAAAAAGAAAAAAGTTAAAAAAAAAATACAAAAAAAATAGTTTTTAGCATTAGGATAAACACTTTTAGTTTTACAATCATAAAAATCCTTTTTACCTCTTTAAAATTTTTATTTTCATTTTTGAGCTTTTAATTTTCATTTTAAAAATAGGATTTTAATTTTTAAAATAGTTAAAAATAGTTTTCTGTATTTTTATGTTATTTTAGAGTTTTCTAAGTTTAAAAATCATTTTTCTAAATTTTTAGGACTTAATTTGCTATTTTTAGGATTTAAAATTAGATAAAATAGTTTTTTAAGTACCTAATTAATATCAAAAATAATCAAAAATATATTTTTCTTTTTCTTAAAATTTTCTTTTACCCTATCTTAGGTTTAGAAATTTAGTTTGCATTTTTAGGAGTTAATTTTAGTGTATTTGCTTATTTGTCGCGTTTTATTTGTTTTCCGTTAATTGTTTAAGTGTTTAATTGCTTTTATTTGCTTATTTTAATTGTGCTTTTAATTAGTAGTTATAGAAAACCAAATCAATCTCCGAACCCATTCAAATCAATATCCAATATCAAGCGAGGTTTCAATTTCTCAAATCGTTGGGAAAACGACTCGGGAAATCATACTTTCCGAAAAACATACGTATATTAAATATTATATATATTAATTAGATAGCTTTTCTATAAGGGGAGATCTTAAGGAAAGTTCTTAATTCCTCTTTGATATTATTATATATTTTTGCGTGTATAAAACTTACACATCAGTAGAGTATGAGCATGCGGCTATGAATCTGTGAGTCAGCTGGAACCAGGTACCTCCAAGATCATCTTTATATGTTTCCTGAAATAAAACAATTAGCAATAAATCTGGGAGACGAATATGGCTTTGTCATTCGCACGTGTTTTGGTTGGAGTAACCTCCGAATCCGTGAGATCCGAACCTGTATCAGGTTAAATTCAATTTTAACAAGAACTCCCTTGATAGGCTTTCCATCTTTGCATTGGTTTTAATATTGTATATAATCTTTCTGAACACACATGTATTAATTCATCGTCCGCAGCATGTTCTCATTATCGGAATGTCTCAAAGCATACAACACGATAAGAAGTTTTAAAAAAAAACCAGTGAGTTACAGTCTCACGATTGATAGAAAATCGATTTGAAATCAATACGATGTGTCACTGCTAAAGTGGTTTGATGACACATCAAGAGTGTTATCATTTCAAAAATTCATCAATCCGATCTTATAACCGGACAAGTTTGTTCATATAGAATCGCACAATGTTGTCTTTCCAGTTGTCCACAATTTTGATTCATCATGAATCGCACTAGAGACCATCGTTTCTTTCCAGTTGTCACAAGTTTGATTCATAGAGAATCGCACAAGTCACCTACCATGAGCTTGTTTGATGTTGTCTCAAGCAGGATTTCTATCTTCATGGTGAATACTTAAGTATCACTCGGATGTTCTGGCAAAATCACAAGGATAATACATAGGACTCTTTATATTTTCTCGTTATTTACATTGTGTGAGATAACAAGCATAATTTTGACAAGTGTCCTAATGAGATTTATGGATGATCTCTTTTGGCTTTAGACTCAATAGTACACTTTGGTTTTAGTAATCGGAGGCTGGAGCTGAGTGCCACCTTTTCAATATCAACTAACTCGGAGTGAGAGAGTTGATAGAAATGTGTGAATCTCCGTGAGTTTTGAAACAAAGTCTTTCTGACTTTGAGTAGCTGGGAAGGGTTGTGCATAGCGTCACTGGGTCCATGACTGTCTTCAATGTCGGACAACATCTTAGTGTTTCTGACAGATTATGTATTAACTCGGTTTCTGCCTAAGTGTATGGAGGGCTTCTTTCTTTTTACCCTTTATCTTTACATTTCTTTTTCATTCTTCAATCCCTTCAATGCTTACCGAGACTTTATAACTTACACCTTGTTGGGTTTATTCCAGTGTTAGCTCCATCTCAGTCTGCATTCTTCCCTTAATCTCACTTTACTCATTTTATCATACCTAAGGACTTCTACACTAACTAGTGGATATCCCTGGGTAGATCCCTCCGGTTCTGGTTGGATCATGGGATTTGAATATCTATGCCTAACCACCTTATATCTCCATAAATTAAAGTACATGGTTGGTCTTTTGAGTATTCCATCACGATCAGAACTAAAATCATTAAAAGGTTCAATCAAAGTGTTTGATATAAATATCAAAAGGTTTACACTTTGAGAGTTTTTCATTATCACTAAAAGCTCCCCCTTAACATGTGCATCGTAATCATAGTACATGCTAGGTGTGGAGTGCATTATGTCCATTTTATTTGATCACATCTTTCAATACAAGTTAGATCCAGGTTAATCACATTTTCTCCCATTATCTAAAATGTTAATCTCTTGATATTTTGGATATCAATTGATTAACCTTTCAGGGGAAAATTGTTATATACTATCTATGAGGAACATTTTAATGCTCCCCCTCAATTTATGAGGGTATATAAGATAGTGCTGAGTACAATAATTTGAAATTTTTTGAATTTACTAAGAAATTCTTGAAAATTTTGTACTCGAGCACTCCTTATTATCACCATAAGTCTACACTACATATTAATATATTCACAAGTTATATTATTTACAAGATTTGACCTGAATGATAAGGACATCATATGATAGAATCATATGGTCCTTTGTAGTAGCCGAAGGTCTCCTCTGTAAGGTCTTCCACCAACAAACTTTTCAAGACTTCGCATCAACCTCCTGTCTTTGAGTTTCTTGTCAATGGCTTTAATCATCACTCGGGCTCTCTGCTTGTCTTGTTTTGACCACTTTCTCTTTGGCAAATACTCCATTTGAATCCCAGTAGCAATATCATTGAGAGAGGTGCGAACATGGTTGAGTGTGCCGTCGCTGAACTTGTGAAGTTCATCGGTGCGCATCAAACGATTTATGTCCATGTCATCTTGATAGATAATGCCTTGGATATCACGGTAAGCAGTGTATGGAGTCATTTTTCTAAGATCTGTCTGGTATGTGTCAGGTTTGGTGAGGTTTATCTTCTTCTGATAACTTTCAACTGCCAGTTGTAAGTCCTCCACACGTTCTTGAATGACAATTCGTCTCGTGTACATTCGCAACGCCACATTAAGTGTAAACCGTTCATCCACATTGAGGTTGGTCAACTTACCTTGAACAAGAAGAAGTAACATATCTTCAATATCTTCACGACGAAGTCTTTTGAAGTCGCCTTCTCGAAACTTGTAGAGCTTATCATCTTGTCTTCGAACTGTGATCTCTTCCAAATGTTTGTAACAAAATAATTTCATGATCTTGAGACTTGTAACAACAATAATCCTGTGTTTTGAATAGACGTCTTTCGAAGTTTCCATGTTGGTAGCATATCCATAGAATCTCTGACGTTTTGGTCCCCAGTGATATGTTCCCCAGTAGGCGTGTTTGTCGTAGTATGATGGACTATGTACCTTCACTCATGTACTTCTAGGAATCTTGTCTTCAATCCATTTAATATGACCGTAATCAGCAGCCTTTGTCTTGGTAATTAAAGTTGTGTATTTGCGACTTGAGCTTCCTCCTTTTAGATATTCAAGATCATTGTTTATGAAGTGATCATATGGGATAATTAGACGACCTCGTGCATCCGGATTTAAAGGAAGTGGCTTGCTAAGATCATGGGGATACGGTCTTCCTTTAGGATTATGTCAATCTAACTAATCATTGGTAGCTTTACTCCCCTTGAAATTGTTATCCGTCATTATCCAAAACTTTATCCGTTTATATTCCATGACTTATTTTGAAAGACCATTTTAAAAGATTATTGGCTGACACATTCTCCCCCTTAAATGATGACCCGTTTTCTATTTAAAGAGCTGTTGTCATTGTTTGAGTGGTCAAATTGTCTTTGAAAATCTTTTTGTGATTACTGAAAACACTGAATCAAAATGATGATTTGATGAATCAGAAAGATGATTATTGTATATTTTAAAAATCAATACCCAAGAAAATAATATTTCTCTTATTTTGCTACATAAGCGCACTGACACGTACACTTACGGATTATAAGAAGCACAGGTTGTGATGCAACATAATCACAAGCATTTGAATGAATATTAAGTAATTCATTCCTGAGAAAATTAATTCCCCTTATGAGGTCAAGTTATCTTTTTGACGCATACTTGCCTTTAAGATGATGATCGGGTTGCTATCTGAAATAATAGCAAGCCATTTTTGGCATGTTTTGAAAACTGTTTGGAACTTTTGCTCGAACTTCATTTACAGCCTCGTATCATTATTGAATGACATTTCTAAGGCCGTAAATGTTATCGATTTTCAGAAGACTATAGATATATATTTTTATATTTTTTTGATTTTTTAATTTTTTTCTTTTGTTTTTGAAAAAGTTTTATAAAAGAAAAATCTTTTTGGATTTTTTATGTTTTCATATATACATATATATACAGGATATGAGTTACCACCATCACTCGTCCGTTTCCTCTACCAGACGTTTCAACATTTCCGGAGACATGCTTCTCATACCAAGCTTAGCGATCAAGAAGTTAAATCTCTCTCGAGGCAAAGGTTTAGTAAAGATGTCAGCCAGTTGGTATTCAGTCCGGACAAAGTATAGCTCCACGATTCCATTCTCCACTTGATCCTTTATGAAATGGTAGCGAATATCGATGTGCTTAGCTCTTGAATGTTGAACATTGTTGCAGCATAAAGCAATTGCACTCTTGTTGTCGCAGTACAGAGGAATCTTATTGAATTTAAAGCCATAGTCTATTAGTTGTGAACGCATCCATAGGATTTGTGAGCAACATCCAGACAAGGCAATATATTCAGCCTCTGTACTTGAGATAGCAGTGCACTTTTGCTTCTTTGACGACCAGCTAACAAGTTTGTCACCTAAGAACTGAGTGCTTCCCGATGTACTACGTCTAGTGTCCTGACACCCCGCGTGATCGGCATCTGCATAAGCTGTGAGTGACATATCGGTATTCTTCGAGTACCATAGTCCCATGTTAATGGTTCTGTTAAGGTATCGAAATATCCGTTTCACCGCTTGTAAGTGCTTTTCGGTAGGCTTAGCTTGATACTGGGCACATAAGCAGACAACATAGTTAAGGTCAGGTCTACTGGCTGTAAGATACATTAAGGATCCAATCATGCCTTGGTAAAGTGTAGCATCAACTGGTTTCCCCTGTAGATCTTTATCCAGTTTCTTGTTTTTAATCATGGGTGTGTTAACAGAATCAATAGTATTTAAACCATATTTTTTAACAATTTCAGAAGCATATTTAGATTGGTTTATAAAGATGCCTCTAAAACTTTGAGAGATTTGTAATCCTAAAAAGAATGACATTTGCCCCATCATTGACATCCTGAACTTAGTGGTCATCTGATTAGAAAACTCATCACACATGGCCGTATTAGTTGATGCAAATATTATATCGTCAACATATATTTGTACCAGTAATATATCGTTTCCAGCATGTCGTGTGAAGAGTGTTGGATCAACTGCACCTTTGGAGAATCGTTAAGAGATAAGGAAGCTTGACAACATATCATACCATGCACGTGGTGCTTGTTTAAGACCGTAAAGAGCCTTTTTGAGCTTGTACACATGCGATGGGTTGTCCTGGTCAACAAATCCTTCTGGTTGTGAAACGTAGACCTCTTCTTTAAGCTTGCCATTTAAAAAAGTCATTTTGACATCCATTTGGTAGATCGTCATATTCTTATGAGCGGCATAAGCAACGAAGATACGAATGGCCTCTATTCTAGCAACCGGTGTAAATGATTCCTCGAAATCGATACCCTCTTCTTGTCTGAATCCTTGAGCAAATAGTCGAGCCTTATTCTTTAATACCCAGACTCAATTCTATTGTCTTTGACCATATATAAATCCATTTCAGCTTGATCAAGAATACTTTATCTGGACACGGCACCAATTCCCAAACTTTAAGTCTTTCAAATTCATGAATTTCTTCTTGCATTGCATCGATCCATGACGGTTCGGTCATTGCTTGTTTGAAGTTCTTTGGTTCTACTGAAGTTAGGAAGGCATCAAAATAACACCACATGGCATCAGTTTCAAGTTGCTTCCTTGTAGATATAGAGCGAGAAGGATCACTGATCACGTTTGCTATAGGATGATCCTTAGTCCATCTACCAAGGTGTTCCAATGGAGTGTGGATTTGTATCACATTAGATGATGATCCTTGAGAAGTTGAGTCTTGTGGAGATTTATTAAGTGGATCATCATGAAATGTTGGTGTTTTTGGTGATTCTTCAAAACCTTGAGAAATGATTGGAGAATGTTCTTGTTCTTGTGATGAGGGAATACTTGTTGATGGAGCATCCTGGTCAATGGAAGTTAACACAGGAGAATCAGCTAAAACTTCAGCTCTTGGAGCAGCAGCTTCTTGAACCGGAGAAACAGTAATTGTAGGATTAAAGTACTCATCGAACATTGGTTGAAACAACCGATCCCAATCATCTCTGTTTGGTGGAATACAAGGTTGTTGAGAAACAGGTTTTGAAACGAGTCATGTACAGGATGTAGTAGGAGTCATATATTAAAGCCCGGGTTCTGAACTGAATTGTTCAGAAGCCATTGCTGTTAGCTCATCGAACGTTACATGAATTGTTTCAGAAATTATCCGGGTCCTTCTGTTGTAGATTCTGAACGCTTTCTTTGCAGGCGTTTAACCAACGAAAATCCTAATATCTGCTTTTGCATCAAATTTACCCAGATCCTCATGGTCATTGGTAAGATAAAAAAGTGAACCAAAGACATGAAGGAATGATAAGTCCGGTTTCTTGTCTTGCATAAGCTCGTATGGAGTTTTGTTGTATCAGAGGTGCATCAAACAACGGTTTTGGGTATAACAAGCTGTATTGATAGCTTCAGCCCAGAGAAATAATGGAGCTTTTGAAAATATCAGCATTGTTCGAGCGGCTTCAACAAGAGTCCGATTTCGCCTTTCGACAACATCGTTCTGCTGAGGAGTGCGGGCTACAAAAGTTTGATGCGAGATGCCAACATTTTCATAAAATTCATAAAGTGTCTGATTGACAAATTCGGTTCCATTATATGTTCGAACATTCCAGATAGTGGCATTCAAATGAACTTGTATGTTTTTAATAAATTTGATGATGGCCGTAGGAGCTTCATCTTTTGTCTTCAAAAATCTGACCCAGGTAAATCTTAAGTAATCGTCGACTATCACTAAGATATACCTTTTCCCGTTAATACTAGCCACACGCATCGGGCCACACAAATCCATATGCAAAAGATATAGTTTCTCTTGGTTAGTGTCTTCAGCTTTGGGTTGATGAGAGGATTTTTTGCTTTTCCCTAATGCACATGCTGAACACAAATGATCTTTCTGAAATTTAAGTCTAGGAATTCCTCGTGCAAGACCGTCTTTAGCTAGCTTGTTCAAAGTACCAAAGTTGAGATGAGATAATCGACGGTGCCATAACCAGCTCTTAGTCTTTGACGCTTTGGATAGAAGACAGATCGGAGATGATTTAAGCATGTCATCAAGAGAAATTGTGTACAAATTTGTGTCTCGGGACCCTGAAAGTAGATCAACACCTTCTAAATTGCGAATAAAGCAAGTGTTTTTCCGAAATGCAACTTCAAGATCCGCATCACAAAATTGGCCAACAGAAAACAAATTATGTCCAAGCCCCTCAACGTAGTATACCCTTGAGATAATAACGTTTCCCAGCTGATAGTCACCATACCCCATAATTCTTGCAATCTGGTCGTTCCCGAATCTAACAGTACCCAGAAATTTACTGACAAAGTTCATGAGCTGAGAGCGATTCCCTGTCATGTGTTTCGAACATCCGGAGTCCAGATACCAGAGTACAATCTGGACAACCTGTCATGACAAGAAAATAAGACGATGGAATATCAGTTTCATTGGATCCCCAAGTTTGATTGGGTTCTGAGTGGTTAGCATTTTTAGATTCTACAATCTTAGCTATTTTCCTCGAACCTATGTTTTTAACATTTTTGGGTCTCCTGCTATAGACTTTAATCTTTGGTTTTTGTATTTTAGCTGAGTGGGAAGTGGTTTGCTTAGAAGACACTACGTTAGTTGAGGTGATCCTAGTTAAAGGGCACGAGTTACCAACTATAGTGAAGGTTCTGCCTGTTGGTTTCCACTTAAGTCCTACTTCAGTAAATACATGACCTGTAGGTTTCCAAATAATTTTTTTTTATGTTTCTTAGCAGATTTAGTACGTTTATTCCCATTTTGCACAAGATCAAGAAGACATTTATCATGAACACCATTAAACATAGATTTATTACAAGAAGCACAAAGAATTTTAGAATTCGCATTTGACAGTGAATGCTTAAGATCAACATCACAAATAGGTTTAACAACACGATTCATTTTATTAACTTTCCGAGGTTAGGCTTCTATTTTATTCTTCTTGTTCCTACTTGGTGTTTGCGAGATCCTATCATTCTTTATATTGCCGGAGACTTTCATTTGAAATTACTAGTAGAACAGTTCACTCCTGTAGAAGACAACACAGGTGTGTTAGAATTTGATGTATTTGAAGACTCTACATGTTTAATGTTGCTTCAGGATGTGAGAGGTTCAGCAAACCTAACATTCTTGACATTGTTCATGTGTGTGACAGCAACCATCTTAGTACTAGGTGTTATCGCATTAGGGCACGTATTTGGAACATATACAAGTAACTCCTGAATTCTTGTGGCATACTTACAGGCAAAGTCTAACTCACTATCTAAAGGTTATTTTGCTTTAGCTTGTTCGACTATTTCTCAAAGAGTATTAGCTTGTTCTTGAGTGTGTCTAAGATAGTCTTTGTGAGCATCCATATTTTGTAATTACCTAGGAGGCAACGATACTAAATCAAGCTTGAACATGCCTGGAGCAATAGTGGTGGCAGAAGGTATGTGTACAACATGTTCAACAATTTCTTTCCCTTTTAATTTTCATAAATCGTTTTCCAATGATGTTATCACAAAAACCTTGTCTTGAATTTGAGCTTTTAAATCCTCATTTTTGACTGATTTTAAGTTTAGTTTGTTAATTAAAGAGTCACTTTATTCTTTATGACGAACACGTGTCTGTTTGATCGAGTCAAACTGATCTTTAAAAACCTGTTTCACATGATTAATTTCATTACAAAGACGTTCGTTCTCAGAAAGCAATTTTGCCACACTATTTTCTAGTTCCTTGTTTATGGGCTAAAGTTCACATTTATCATGATTAACGTTTTGTTCCTTGGTATTCTCTTTCAAAGATTTAATAGTATCCTTCAACTTACAAATGGTCGTTTCTTTATCTTGTAGCCGAGCTTTCAAGTCATTTATTTCAAAATATTCTGGAATTTCAACAGCATTTTGACTAACACAAGATTCATCGTTTTGAAAAACTTCTTGTTTTAATTGCATTGACACTTCTAGAGAAATACAATGTTTTTAAGTGAGTGGTAATTTTCAATAAGATCATTATATGCTTTGTTTGATTTGGAAAGCTCAGCATCAAAATTCAAACACTTGTCACACGATTCACACTTTTGCATTTCCATATTCACATAATCAAAAGACATAGAATTCATCATAGTTAATAGAACATCTTGAGACATGAATTTTTGTAAGAGACGATCATTTTCCAAAAGAATTTCTTTCTTAGAAATTACCAAACATTTTTTATCAACTGAAGACTGTTGAACAGCCGCTTCCATTTGGTCAAAAACTGTTTGTACTTCCGTTATTTCATTTAGAAGATCTTTATCAAACACATTGAAGATGTCTTTTAAAGATTTTAGAAATGGAATAATTTCATTGTTAAAAACATTTTTTGTATGCTCAAACCCCCATTCACCTTCTTCAAGAGCATTAGGTGTTGTCCTCTTCTTCACAATTGTGTCAAACTGGGTGAGTGGAATTTAAGCTTTTTAAGGCTTGCATTCACCAAACTTACCTTAGGTACTTTACTGGGAACATCCACTATGACAGGTGGTGTGTAAGAAGGTTCAATGGTTGGATTGAGTATATAAAACCAAAAGGCTTGTTCAGCCGATAATTCTTGTTGTGGTGTAAAATGTTTTCCAAAATCTTTAATTAGTCTATTTAATTTTTCATAATCGATAGGTTTATAAGAAATTTTCTTTGCAATAACTTCAGGATCCTTTGCTTTTTTAGACATTTTTTATCGTCTCTCTTTTTCCAAAATCAATGTTTCTTCATCATCAATCACATGCATAGCAACATGTGTATTAGACATAACAACACCATCATACAAGGATGGTTTTATCCGCTGAGCTTTCTTAAGATAAAACGGATTTTGATAACCTAGAGCTTGTTTGTGTGTATTATCATAAAACGCTTGTGACTTAGTTAACATGTGCACTATTTGAGCAGATTGACCCACTTTACAAATAATATTATCAAGTTCCTTAATCTTCTTTTCCAAATCAATTTCATTTTCCATATATTTATTTTCTTTTTCTTTGGATTCATTTTTTAAAATTGTAAAAGTTTTGAATAAAGATTCTTTTTCTTTGATTTGTTTAGAAAGATTTTTCTCAAGTGAGTTAATTTGTTCTTTGAGTGCAAGTTTCTCTCTAATCATGTCATCCATTTGAGAACCAATCATTTTTTCACGACTGCTTAAATCAATATTAAGACGTTGTTCAAAAGTTTTGACCCTTTCCTTATTCACCAGTTATTGTTTCATTATTCTGTTCCTTATTAGCCTTTTCCTAATTATTTACATGATTAATCATTTGTTCGGACATTTTTTCAATCACAGATAAAATCATTGATTTGTTGTGCCTTGTAATTGTATCTGGAAACAGTTGATTGTTGTGTTTCTTGCAAATATTGGAATATGGACAACTGATATTGCTATCACTAGATATCTCATTATCTATAAAATCCATAACTGGTGATTATTCAAAATCCTGCAATGCATGCACACTTTGATTATCCATATCATTCAGATAGGTTTCAGAATTAGGTACCTCTAAGATAACGTTAGAACCATAATTAGAAATGTTAGCCATAAGAATCGCTTATGCAGTCGAGAGATCATCACAGTCAGAATCATAAGTATTGAGATCCTCAGTCTGGAAAGCAACATTGTGAGGAATGATTGTCTAAGCTTGACCTGCTGGAATTCCTGGATGTGCAAGAAATGCGAGTTGCTCCTCATCCAATATTTGTCCAGCTTCCTAAGCTTCTGCGAACATAGCTTTCTCCTTATACTATGTTGCATTCCTTGGTCGCTTAGGCTGAGTACATTGCCTAGCCATATGTCCTTCACATTGGCAGTTGTAGCATTTAACAACTTTTGCTTGTCCACTTGTAGTATTTACCCTTGAACTAGTAGCATTGCCCTTATACATAGTACCAGAATAATTTTTCCCTTGCCTCCCCTGAACTTGTTGCACTGTAACCCTATCGTCTTGAATAGTGGCTTGGTTTCTTGGATTAGAGGAAGTTCCGAGTTGATTATTGGTAGAAGAGAACCTTGAAGAAGCTACAACGGTTAGAAAATCCATTGCTTTATTAAGACAAGCAATTGGATCATCTCTAGGAGAAAACACAGGAATGGCAAAACCTGAGTCTACAAATGGTGACTCAGTCATAAGTTGTGTAGGAGCTTGAGTTGATTGATAAGCAACTTGTGGAATTACTTGTGGAACAGTTGAGGTTTGATGATTCATTTGAGACTGAAATGTATGTGATGGTGGAATGGATTAATGAGTTTGTGATGGATAATGAGATTAGTAATGTTGATTAGGTTGAATTGATCCGCGTTGTGATGGTGAAAACTGTTGTTGAAGTTGAGGATTGTTGTAAGAAGACTGATTAGTGTTGAAGTGAGGTGGTGTCATCTGCTGATTTGCAACAAATGCAAGTGGATCTTGATTACGTTCAAGCATAATACAGACTTCATTTGCATGGAGTTCGTGTTGTTTAAGATATGCATGAAGTTGATCAAAGTTGGAGGTATGCAAATCTTTAACAAGCTTGACATCAGTCACAAACTTACTCCATTCAGGTGGAAGACTGTTTAAGAACTTAGTATTAATTTTAAATTGCTCCATTTTCATTTTGTAGATGTTCATATCATTAATCAGCTGAGTAAATCTTAATTAATACGTGTGAAGTGATTCCTCCTTGATGTGATTAAACTTATCAAATGTATCATAAAGCTTGCACTCTCTTTCCTGCTTTGTCAAAGAGGTACCTTGCATCAGTAATTGAACTCTCTCCAATAAATCTTTAGCAACTCTTTGATGATTCACAAGTGAATAGATATCAGCAAGAAGGCCTTGAAGAATGATTATAGGTAGCTTTCATATCACAATCAGCTTGAATTTTCTCAGCATCAGATAATTCAGCATATTTCTTTGTTCTGATCACAATGATCATTGGTAGCTTTCATATCACAATGATCTTTTTAGTTTTTATAAGATTTAATTGACTAAAAAGCTAGGGCAAAGAAAACTAGACCTAAAAACGAAAGAGTTTTAAGCTAAAAACTACTAAAAATATGAACGGGATTTATTCCGTTCTGTTAAATATATTGAATTTTACAATTTTAAAACTACGAAAAGCAAATCTAATTTTCCTAGGTCCCAAAATGTTATAAAAGAATTTTTTTTTTAAAAAATTTATATTTTTTTTGACTTTTTTATAATTTTTTATGAATAAAAAATGTTTTAATGAAATTATATGTTTAAAAATGCTTAATACTATTTATAAAAATATGGAAAAATACAAAAAATAGCTTAACAGTTGTAGATCCAAGAAAAAATAGATTGGAACACAGCTTATCGAATAAGCTGTGTAATAAGCCAAAAACTCCTAATAAGCTAAAAGAACTAAAATGAATATAAAAGATTAATATTGTAATCTTAAACCGAAAAAGACCCCAGGCTGAAAAAATTACGAAAAATAGCTTGAACAATGAGGAATCTAGGAAAAATAAGCTTGGAAACACAGCTTATCGAATAAGCTGAGAAATAAGCCAAAACAGCTTATTATACTAAAATGCCTAAAATGTGTATAAGAAATTAATTTTGCAAAGAAAGAATGAAAAAGTCCCCAGGGCGCGTTGGTTGAGTGTGTGTGTTGTGAGGTTTATAAAAGGGTTGAGGAAGGTTGAGGTCGTGGGTTCGAGCCTTGCTCACCCACGATTTCCCTTCTTCCCCTTTTTTTTATTTTGCAAAAACCTAAAAAGCAAAATTGTAGAAAAGCTGAAAACTATCAATTTTAATAAAAGCAACTATTTTTGAAACTCTCTAAATAAGCTAGAAATCAGCTGAAAAGCTAACAGATTATATAAAACTTCTTTTTGAACTTTTATGAAAACTTAAGCAACTAAGAGGCTAAAATAAGCTATGACCTAGCAAAATAAGCAACTTCTAAACTAAACCTAACCTAATAAGCTAATATGAAAAGAAATGAGCAAATAATACAGGCAAGAATGAGCTCAAATAAGCACAGCAGTACTAACTTAGAGTTAGTACTGCTAGCTTTAATCTTAAAGCTGCTTCCACTATATGACTTAATAAGCTAAGGGCAAACTAAGATAAGCTAAAACTAACTTAATCCTAAACTTAATAAACTAATCTAACCTGGAAATAAGCATAAAGAAGCAAGCCATAAGCTGAGGATTCAAAATAAGCACTTAGTGAAAAACTGAAAACCAAACAGACAACTTAGCTACTTTGGGCTTATTTTTAACTATGCAAACAGATCCTTATGGATTTCTAGCTTATACTACCTTAAACCTTAACCAAAAAGCTACATGAAACAGCTTTTAAAAATCATTTTGAAAATCAAATGCTTAAAGAAAATGCTTAATGAAAAAGCTGCTTATGCAGTTTTACCTTATTTTTGGTTTTTTAAATGAAAAGACAAAGAGCTAAAGTGCAGATCAAAAACAGATATTCAAATAAGCTTTTTAAACAAAATTAAGTTCTAACCTATATAATATGGCCTACAAACTACTTGTGCTATGAAAATCAAAAGCTAACAACTACTTTTGCTTGCTGAATTTTCAGCTTGAAAATGGCTATTTGTCTGTTTTACTATGCTGATGCATTTGACCACAAAAGTGACCAATTCTTAAAACTAATTGATGCAGACCTTAAGACTTGAATTCTACACTAATTAAACACTTAAGCAAGAGCAAATTGATTGTCAAAACAAGCTAGAAATAAATTAAGCTCAAAGTCCCTAAACACCTGATCTTATTAACACAGATTTAAATAACCTACACTTAAGCTTGATCAAAACTTTGTTTTATCTATAAAAACCTTAAATCCTAGCTTTATAAACCTCAAAAAGAGATTTTAAAACAATTTAAAAGACCAAATGACATAGACAGTACTAACTTATGTTAGTACTGCCTTTAGCCAAACACCCCTTTAAATTGATCAAAACCATTTTTAAGCTTATAAGTTTAAGAATTAAGACTAGAAACTCAAATACCAGATAATGCAGAGCTTATATTAGGCCTAATGATCAACTTTCAAGAATCAAATAAGCTAAAAGTATAAGTTACAAGCTAAAGCTAATTTTTATGGATTTTTCAACTGTTTTATAACTAAAACTAATAAAATGACATTTAAACTATAAATTGAACATAATAAGCATATAACAACTATACTAAGCTATAATAAGCTAATTTAAAGCAGTATTAAGCTATATTTCAATTTTAAGCTATAAAATGAAAATGAGAACTTACAACAGCCTTTGCACAAACAAGGCTTATCAAATGCTCTTATGAGTTAATCAACAAGCTCTAGCTTATCATAGATAAGTTAGTGTGTCCTGGAAATCCTTCCATTTTTGGTTTCCCTTCTAAAATTAAGCTGAGGTAAAATTGAGGGTGGATTTGAGAATTATTAAGCTCATTTAAGCTTTAAGCTTTTTAAGAGCTTAACTAATGAATTGTAGCTTATTATTAAAATGACAGCTATTGAGCTTATTTTAACATATAAGAGCCTGATAAACTAGATTACTTAATAATGAAAACATGAATTAAACATTAAACTTTTATGAAAAAAAACTCTTTATTTATTAATAAAACCGATTACAAAGATGAGATAAAGAAATTTAACATTAGATTTTAAAACAATAAGCTAAAAAAATGATAAGCTAAAATGTAAGCTACTAGTTAAAAACGACTCCTAAGATATAGAATAGCCTCTTGTGAGTGAATGAGGAGCTCTTTATATAGGCTGAGAGAGAAGCTTCTAGGCTGATTAGGACGCTCCTCTTAGTCTTGATCCTGTCCTTTCAATCATTGCCAATCATTGACTTAAATCTTAGCCCTTGATCAATAATAAGCACACGATGCCAAGCTGGCAATCCCACACTTTGGGATGAGTGTGCCTTCTTTAACACGGAATCCAAAGCAAATTCCCTTTTTTGTGTGTTTTCTTTATAGCCCCGTTTCATTCATAATGGTTGTCAATGGCTAATGAAGGCCTTTTGTGACGTTTTCGCTTTGCTGAATAGCACTTTGTCTAAAGAATCTTCTGACCATCGTCATTAATAGAAATGGTGCGGGTTAATTATGGTTTACTTTTGAAGCTGTAATTAAGGGGAGTGTTACGGTGAACAATAAAACTGTTTTTTCCCAGCCCCCCAAAATGTTATACAAATTGTGTTTGACCCAAGGGATTTAAGTGAGTTTTGACCTAGGCTCGGTAGTACCATGGCTTGGGATTTTAAGGGATTTGTTTATTGCGGGTTTAACGACCGTTATCCTTAATGATAAGCTACCGGGTAATGTTTTAGATTTTACATGAAAGTGAATTTAACAATTAAGGCTCTTTGGGTTATTTTTGAGGTTTTGGCATTTTATGGATTGACCATTGTTGACCAAGGGTTTACTTTTGATGACCTTTTGCTAGAAACTTCTGGCATCTGGCACTCAAAAGATAAAAAACAACTATTTCCTTCCCAGTCCCAGTGTTTGTCCGGTTTTTGGACCATTTCTTTTGATAATTGCATTATCCTACCTACACATACACAAACCAACAAAAATAACACAAATACAACATATTTTTGCATATTTGATCATTTCAGGAAGGGCCCCTTTTGGATAATAATAAAGATATGTGATTTCCTCACATATCAACAACATTCGGGGTCCTGATGTTTAAGAAGGATTTAAGACCTATTGTAGCTTTTTCCACATGCATATTCCTATGCTGCAAGGTATTTCAGTTTGATAGCCATAACCCTCTTAATGATGGGGTTTCCAAAAACAAGGATGGAATTGGGCCGCGCAGTAGTACTTATGATATGCTTATTCGCTCATAAAAGTCAGAATGTTGTCAAAATAATCCACATCTATCCTCCTGTTGCTGCATTTTAATTTTCTTTGAGTTCTTCTTTGCAAGAATCATCATACTTTTTAATTATTTCAATAAACATTATATCTCCATCATCCCCCTTCGTGCAAACAAAGTTTGTGTCAGATGATTGGGGAACCAAGCTAGATGACTCAAGGAACGAATTGAGTTTACGAACTTTTTATGTGATGAATGAGATTGATGGATCAGGTTGTGAGGGTGAGTCAGTGTTAATGTTTTCTGTGTTGCCTTCTTCTTCTCGCTCTTCTTCTTCTGACTTCTTATGTTCACTTTCTACCCTGACCATGTAATGCATTTGATCCTTCATCTTATCGCGGCTCGCTTGGCGATTTCGTTCTCCCCTGGCTTGTCATCATGGGGTTTGCTTGGTTTCTTGGGATATATTGTGATACCATTGATCGAATTGTAGATACGGGCTGAACATTGGGGGTCTTCCACTGGGTAAGAACGAGCAGACAAAACTGGAGAGGTGAAGTTAACATTTAGTTTTGGGTTCTTAACCGTGTCACTCGTGAGTGCTCTCGTTATTCGATCAGTGATGGCCTTCAAGTCTGTGTCAATTTTATGTCACTCGCCTTGTTTTGTTTGAAATCGCTTCAAAACTTTAGAACAATCTAGTCGTCTTAGATGCCATGAAGGTAGACACCCAAACCTTCGAGATTCGATTGATAATAAAATTTGAGAATTGTTTGTTGAAGGAGTTGGTTTCAGGAATGAACCGTTTTGGTTGAAATCGATTTAGGGTTTGAAAAATTATTAGAAATTTTTGGGTTTTTCCATCTTAATTTTGGGTGAGTTTTTCATGACAGATTATAGGTGTCACCAAGGTTGTTTTGCTCGGGCTTGAAAGTAAACCACTTACCTCCTGCTTCATCGGTACACGAAGACGCATAATCAACAAAAGCTTGCCCACAGATTTTCCATGAAAAAAAGATTGTCTGGTGGACCACTGCAGATTTCACATGAAGAAGTGATTTTGTTCACTTGAACAGATTTCTTAGGAGCAAGATGAGCTTTCATCAAGCGTTGTGTTGATAGAAATAATTCCTAAGAACGTTATTAATATTTTTTGACCTCTCTACGTTTTGATAATCACAAAATATAAAAACGCTCAATGTAAAATTAAACGTAAACAAGTTATTAGTCGTAAATTTTTATTTTGAAAATTTAATCACATAAAAGGTATGAATAAATAAATACACTGTGTATTTTATGATCAAAGGAATTTTTATTCTACCTCATATTTTTTATAAAATGTTAGAAACATTTTTATAACTTATACAAAAAAAAATTATATTTATAAGAAATGTTTTATTCAAAATAAATGTTTTGAATTCAAAATTTCAACCTAAAAACGGATATATTTGATCCAGGAAACACCTCCCTGGAAAAGATAAAAAAGGGAGCGTTTGGCTCTGGGCAGCCCCCTTAGTGATATGGGGCCGGCCTAGGAGCTAAGGGGACCGGCTAGACAAAAATACTCCCAGCTTTGTCTATAAATAGCAAACTGTTCCCAACAGATTTTTTACCTTTTGCACACATATTCTTTCTGTTCTAATATCAATTTACATTCACTTCCATTCCTTTGATCATTTAATCCTAAGTATTTGTTTCCAAGTAATCCAAGCTTAGATCTTCAAGTGTAAGAGAAGAATACTTCTTACCTTCAAGTTACGAAGTATTATAGCTTAGTTCGTGTTCTCGTAACTTAGTTACAACTGTGTCATAATTTGTAAATCATTTGTGCATCTTGTGTAATTGTATGTAATAGTTAGATCGTGGTGATCATAGAGAGTATAATTAGATCGTGTTGATCATTGAAAGAATAGTTAGATTGGGGTAATCTTGTTATGCTTTGGAGATTGATCTTGTGTTATGCGGTTATACTTTAGTCCTCAAAAATCAAATTGTGTAATTGGTCTAGCTAAGATTAGAACTCGACATTTGACGTAGTGTCCCGGAAATTGGGTAAGCTACTTGTGTACGGTTTTCTTTCCTCTCCGTTTAAAGGGGATTTTGTTTGACATAGAGTGAAGAGAACTCTCGATGGTACTCGAGGATGGATAGGCAAGAGACTTCGTACCAGAACCACTATAAATCCTAGTGTTGTGGTTTGATCTTTTTAACTCTTATCTCTTATCTTTCATATTTTTTATTATTCATTTACTTAGTTAAAATTATTCATATTGTGTGCACATTGAAATCACATAAAATCGAATCTAAAGTTTTTATAAACAAATAATATACTAAATAAATTAAAAAGCGGTAAACTATTCAACCTCCCCTTCTAGTTTTCGCAATTGGTATCAGAAGCCAGGTCAAACAAGATTTTTAAAATAAATTGTATTTAAAACTTGAATCGATCTATGGAATCGGAAAAATATTTAGAAGGGCAATCTATGCAAAGACCACCACTATTTGAAAGTGATGAATTTATTTATTAGAAAAATAGATTCAAAACTTATGTAAAATCAAAAGATCTAGATCTTTGGCATGTTATTACCTATGGTGATTTTCCTCCTATTCAAAATAATTCCGAAACTAAAAAGGATGAAATTGTACCATTTGACAAACAAAGCGACGATCTTAAAAAGAAACTCACTAAAAATAATGAAGCTAAAATGGTAACTTATAATGCTTTACCACGTAAAGAATACGAAAGAATTTTTATGTGTAAAATCGTAAAAGAAAATTGGGATACTTTATTAATCACTCACCAAGGTAATAGTCAAGTCAATGATAACAAAATGGATCTTCTTGTTCAACAATATAAACAATTTATGATTCCGGAAGAGGAATCGATAGATAATGCTTTTGCTAGATTTAACACTATCATTACTAGTCTAAAAGCACTTGATTAAGGTTTTTCTAGCAAGAACTATGTTAGGAAATTTCTTAGGGCATTCCATCCTAAATGGCGCGCAAAAGTCATGGCTATTGAAGAGTCGAAGGATTTGACATCACTATCACTTGACGAACTTATCGGCAACTTAAAAGTATATGAGTTGATAATAAAGAAAGATTCTGAAATTATCAAAGGCAAAAGAGAACAAAGTAGATCTCTCGCTTTGAAGGCTAAAAAGAAATCTAGTGATGAAGAAAGTCCAACCTCTGACAGTGAAGACGAGGAATACGATATGGCCGTGAGAGACTTCAAGAAATTTTTCAAAAGACGAGGATGGTTTGTAAGACAACCACACGATGAAAGAATGTTATTACAAAGAAGTAAAGATGACAAAAATGGTAAAAGCGAAAGAAAATGCTTTAGATGCGGAGATCCAAATCACCTCATCGGAGAATGCCTAAAGTCACCAAGAAACAAAAACCAAAGTGCTTTTATTGGAGGAACATGGAGCGATAACGACGAAGATGAGGAAGAAAAAACTAAAGACGAAACTTGTCTTGTAGCTCAAGCGTCTAATGAGGTACTTTCCGAAACCGAATTTTATAGTGACAATTTATCGTC